>HE672051.1:0-206626 GCA_000313835.2 Heliconius melpomene melpomene
ACATAAAATACTACAATGAAAATGAAACTGAATTTAGAATAAGTAAAAATAAAATAAAATATAATAAGTAGGCATCATCATAAGATATCGGAAATTGTTATTTTTATTATATTTTTTAATTAATATTATAAGAATTAAAAATGATTTAAATTTTTATTTTTTTTATCTCACTAGCTGACCCGGTGTCGCTAATAGCAGAATACATATTAAAAAAAAAATCAACTGTTAGGCGATACGAAGTTCGCGGGTCTGCTAGTCTATATATATAAAAGGACTTGTCCTCACTGACTGAGGTAAGACGCACGCACAGCCGTAACCGCTGATGGCATAAACGTGGAATTTGGACAGATGTTTACTTTCGTAATCTGGACATCCACTAAGAAGGAATTTTGAAAAATTTTTATCCTAAAGGGGTGAAATAAGGGTTTAAAGTTTGTATGGAAAAAATTTTAAATCGACACCGATTTTTATAAAATTTGAAATTTAGATTTTTAAAAGTATTTAATTGAATACGTATTTCATTGTTTTCTAGAATTCTCCCCCTAAGAGTGCAAATAAGGGGTTAAAAGTTTGTATGGAAACATCTTTAAATGGCCACCGATTATTATAAAATTTGAAATTTTGACTCTTAAAAATATTTAATTGAACATGTGTTTCATGGTTTTTTAGAATTCACCCCCTAAATAGGCAAGCGAAGCTGCGCGCGTCCGCTAGTATATAATAATGATACACTACAATTGAAGATAATAGTTTTTTACTTTATATTTGAATGCTTTCTTAGACTTAGACTGCCTGATAGTACGTGGTAGGGCATTCCATAGTTTCGCTGCTTGCACCGTGAACGATTTACTGTAACAACGAGTACGGCATAAAGGTATTAATTATATAGGTGGACAGCGTGTGCAAACTCATTGGTTGCGGGAGTAGAGGAAATTAACTATTTTTATATCACGCTGTGATAGACACTTAATTAAAATATTATTAGATTTCTCTTACTAATCTTTTTTTGGCTTCACGCATTCTCCTGCATATAGCAGGGTAGGCCTAGTGGGTCCCAGTGCTAAAACACCCCATTCCCCACACACCGCACGCTTTTCAAGATAGTAATTGTTGTATTGTTACTCAACGCCGCGAACTGTCTTATTTGCAGAGCAATACTGAAAATATTTTCATTCACTTCAATAATTGACAAAACCAAAACTACATAACGTACAGACATCCATTATTATATTGTTTCTCTCATACGTAATTCTGAACATAAATTACTTATGCTTTCACATGCTGCCAATATGTTCGTAATAACATTTTCAGAAAAATCAGGCACATGAGTGGACTAGACTTTTACGACTATAGGCTCCACGACTATATGTTCCAGCTTAATATAAGTATGTATGTAATTGTATGGAGTGAGAAATATTATAATAATGTAAATAGATGTCGAAAAACGGGAAAATACAATTATTTTTACGTTTTTAGCTTTCCCGAATATGGCAGGGTGGATAGGCACGGAAACTTATCGTTAAGACACTCTGTTCTCCAATCACCGATCGACTTAGAAGCGTAGAATAACGGATTTCCACACTGCGCGAGGTAATAATTAATTCCCTTGAGTAAGAATCGAACCCAAAACTGTAGCGCTTAAAATCTGATACTGTTGCAACACAACGGCGTCAGACAAAAAATATACAAAAGGAATAAAAGTGTCTTGAGTAAACCTTTAATAGATATTCAAATACTCATGGGATTGAACGTTGATGAAATCTATCGGTTTTTCCTTTTACTGGCAAAATTACACTGGTTTTATTAAGTCTAAGTATTGTAAGGTTTTAGTTAACAACAATAAATATATTTTATACTTGACTTTCTATTTTTACATTTAATTTACTATTTTAATTGTTAACTTTCTTAAACTTTACTCATTCAAAAATTTTTTTTATTTTACTTAAAGATATTACAATATAAGCACATAATTTAAAGTAATATTTTTACAATTCAACATGCAAAATTACCATAGTACCTACGTAAACAAAAGGAGATTTCCAAAGCAGAGTTTTGCATTTAATTATTCTAACTAAGCTAGCTAATTCACTTGTAGTTCGTAGTTTAATATAGAATTTAGCCGCGATGGATTGTGGTCGTACTCTGTCTAGTGTTGGCACTTTCTAATATAAAAAGCTGTTGGGCGAATGAGGATAAGTGCTTGGATGCGATGAAAAGTTTTACTTGTTATTCTGTAATATATTTTTTTCTTTTTCTGTTTTGATTTTATGACTCTTTGTTATGGGTAGAAGAGAGAAGTTAGAAGAATGTCCTTCGCTGTTTTGTGGAACTAATTGCCGCATTTTGTTTTAGCATATCCATAAAATTTATGTTCTTTTAATTTGGACTTTATTAAAAACCAATTTACACTATAAATTTCCTATATGATAAAATATTGCAATTGGATGAAATATTTTCTTTATCATCGCTATCGTAACAAGACAGCGCGACGTAGAGTTCCTCCACTCAAAAAAGGAAATAATATACACATACAATAATTATATTAATTATGTGACGTGATTATAATATAAAATATATAATATATTTCAGATCATGAAATATATAATATATAACGAATTTCAGCAATAAAAATATAAAGAAAACTAAAATCTCGATATAGTATATAGGTATAACTCAGTAAATCCTACGCCGTCTGTAGTCTTTCCCTTTAAGTCACGTACAGTATAAAGTCGGAGGCAATGCTCTATACAATTTATCTACGACTTATCTGAATCAATCAAAATTGATTTGCTACAAGCGTGTGGTATGTTAGTTGTTTAACCAGTAATTGTATTTGGTGAGTGTTCATTTGGGGATTTAGTAGTTTCTTAATTGAAATGTACAAATAAGTATTTATGTCATAGTAGTAGGTATATAGCCTTTATTATTTTCCGATTTTTTTGCGTCAGGCTGTATTTCCCATAATAGCATAGCAAGATAGTTAGCGGGAACCTAATGTTAAGATACTACGTTCTCGTCTCTCCACTAAATTTTCAAGACATTATGTGTTAAGTGACGATAATCATCTACCAGAGCAGAGAATGAAAATAAGTTAAATATCATTCCTTCGCGTCGGAAACGAACCCGTTACCGTAGCGTCACACTGCATATTCTTTGTTACTTTCCAAAGTAAACAATAATTCAAAATAAGATTAATCTAGCAAAAAAATATAATTTAAACTAAATTCAAAACCTGCAAATCTTAAACCTGCTCAAACAATCAAAATCAGTTTAAACTTAATTAAAATGCAAAAATGTCGTCACAGCCAGCTATACTTATACAATATAGGAAGTCTAATTCATTTTTAACGCTTTTGCCTTTTAAAAGGCGATCTACATGTAGTCAGTTGAAATACGAGTATCCTCGGCACTTGAAACGTGCCCACCTGTTCAGGTCGGCTCTATAAAATGTTATTTAAGTGTAACTCTGGGTGACATTTCTTATTGGAACTAGCTTGGCCGTTAGCCAATATATGTTTATACCTCCATGCTTAGGGGCTAGGTGTGATTTGCAAAAATCTCACGAAGAACGATTGGAGTGGATGGATGTGGAAAATTTCATGCATTTTTTGATATTTAAATTCGATCAATTTTTTATTATTGTTATTTTGGATATGGATAGGGATTTAGTTGAATAGTGAAACTGTGAAATATAAGTAAAATAGAATATTTTTCTTTCATATGATACTATAAATTAAATTTTAATTTTTCTTCATGCTGTATCACGATTGTCATGAAACTCAACGTGCTTCTTTATAATATGCCAGAGCTGAGAAATAAAAACTTCATTCCTCAACTGGGATTTGAGCCCAAAACCATTGCGTTTACAGTTAGTCTATCACTGCGCCAAAATGGCCTCAAGACATTATCTCTTTTTTTCAATATTATCATATAAAAAGAGCATACTACCACAAAATTATGCTATAATGTTATTTAAATGTAACATTCGGTGAGCAAAAATTCTCCAAGCCTCATATACTGTATATACAAGGTACCAGACCTACGTGGCTGAAGTGCCTTCATTAAAAGTTGAGCGTTCTAGAGGGCGGACTTTGGACTAAATATATTTCCGTTAATAGGGAATAAGAACCTTTTGATGTCGCTGCTAAAGTGTCTATACAGGCTGGAGCACAATCAATTTATAATACGTATAGTGGTATGTGCTAAATATGTAAATGTGTGATATGTTGGGTGTATTTTAGTTAGTTATCTGTGGGTAGTTCCATCTATATAAAATGGTTTGTTTATAACTTGTTATCATTTTTTTTTAGGTTCTCGCTGAATCCTGCACACAGCAGGGCAGAGCAGAGAGCCTAGGAACCTATTTGATGAGTGTTAATACACTAGCGACCCGATCAGAGTGAAAAAATTAAAATATCTAATATTTAATTTAGTGTTTACAGTCTAACTTGCCCCTGCGCCACCACTAACCTCGAGAATTTATTTTCTATAATTAAAAAATAATTTTCTATTTCCCTTAAAATTTTTCAAACAAAAATAAATTGACCAATAAAAAAATTGTTTGGCCGTTTTAATCATCAAATTCTATACCATTTCAGACGAAAACTTTTCTAAGAGAACAGATCAAAATGAAAGGAACAAAAGTAAAGTAAAGTGGAACAGAAAATACGAAAACTGGGAGACTCGAAACCAAATCGGGTTGAATTAAAAATCTCATCGGTTAGAGCTTTAAGAGAACTATGAAGGACAATTGTGTTGCTTTGTATTGAATATTAATAATGAGAGGCCGTCGCGGCCCAGTGGCAGTACGTTTAACTGTAATGACGGTTGTAAGTTTAGTTCCCATTGGGGGAAGTCAATTATTTTCACTTCCCTGTTCTGGTAACAAAAAAAATCATGGCGTTAAGTTCCTCTCAATCTCACGTTTTGAAAATTGGGCCTAAAATAGGAAGCTGAATGTCTCATCACTAGGTTCAAATAATAAAAATAATAAATACATTTCTTTGTTTTTTAAAGTGTCTGTACAGTGTACAATTTAGTACAGTAGTTTATTCTTTCTTTAGCTATATTCATAAGGTTATAATGTTTTGGTCAATTTGAATGATAAGCGAAAAATAGGTAGTAGTGATATATGTTTATTGTGTGGAAGCCACCTTAAATATTTATTTTATTCTGTGTTTTTAGTATTTGTTGCTATAGTTTCCTTTATTCTCTTCTTACCAAAGCGAAGAAATAAAATTAATTCATTCTGTCTAGTAGAAATCGGACTCACACATAAAATATTTTAGTCCTACGTACTGACCTAAAATAGGTCAATTCAGCAAACCACTTTCAATACAAAACTATAAAATAAAACTGCTAACAAAGCAAAGAAACGTATACACATCCAACGTAAATAACCTATAGCATTTTATTTCTATGAATATTTAAAGGCACCAAAGCTATAGATTTCAGACCATGCGTGGGCATGGTCTCTCCTTCAATAAAACTAGTACGAATGCTCATTCGGGGTCAGTGAGGTGGATAATTGGATTTTACGGTGTACCTTCAAAAATGGTTTTTCAACGTTGACTCTGGAGGTAGATTATGCTGGTACCGATGGACCGCAAGCCCTTTAACTTTATAGCTCTATGCTGTAATTACTATGTTATAGTATGGCATATGATAGCTAAGTTCATGTAATATGAAAAGTAATTAACAACCTTCATAGAATGTGTGCCCTTTTTTATATTTTTGATATTTTGTGAAATTTTAAATACTATCGGTGCCTTAGGGACCGTAAGAAAGGACTAAGAGAAACGATGCCCCAAAATTTAAGAAAGAATAGAATATACAACTTAACGCGATGGCATATATTTATTTTCTAAGAATATTATACTCTTATCTTATCTTCTTAGTAACAAATTAATCTTGAACATATAAATCAAAATTAAATAGAAACTTCCTTTAGCTCATTCAGTTTATTAAATTTAAAAAGCTTAAATTAAAATAAACCTAAGCTTTAGAAGACGCCAGTGTTCCTTATAAATCTTACCAAATTCGCACCGTCCAAGCCAACATAAGTAACTTATGTTTTTAAATATTCTGTATAATTATGATATACAAAAAACTCTTCTGTTAACAACGCGCAGATAATAAAAAACTACTAAAAATACTGGTCATGTAAAGTTTTTTTTTTTCATTTAGGTTAGTTAAGAATTATGAGAGAGTATTAAGAGAGAGCTTTTCCTGATTTCTACGGAAAAAAGAGATTTTCCATTTTATGGCTTAGACAAACGGAAAATCGCGGGCATTGGGTAAGATATAACGTATAAAACTATTTACTTATTTGTCTTTATGGGTCTTCTGTTCTATATAAAATGCAAGTCGATAAACATATCTCAATAGATCAATATATATATGTCAAAAGATAAATATATCTCAGTAGATAAATATATCTCAATTTCAATTTTCCGCCCACTTAAGGATTAGACGAGTTCGCGTGTTGAGTGGTGGAATCCAACCTTCCCTATGCATAACTAAATCGGAAAAATTATACATCTAAAAAAATATTAATTTATTGAGCTTACATCGCGAACAGTTTTGATTTTAATGTATTTTTCTAATAGATAAAAAAGTCTGTAGCTTTACTAAATCTTATACTAAATAAATTCTCTAAAATAAACGTTTAATACTAATTAAATAGTCTATGAATAGAACCAACACACACAACCATCGACAAAATCAAACAAAATCCAATTAAACCACAACAGACTATAAAATCTTGAACACATAAATTTAAAACGTCCAAAGCTACAGTATTCCGCTGCAAAAGTTACTTATTTGGATCAAAATGACAATGACAATCTGTTCGATATGTGAAACGAAGCGAAGCGAAGCGAATATTTAGCTGTACACGTCACGATCGCGTCTGATTTACCAAGCGGCGATATGGTGCTTACGTAAACTAGGTACGCTGGCGTAAAGCCAGGGTTAACAGCTATTCGACTGAAAACAAATGCTCGGCTCTACTTGACCGATTCAGACAATTGTTTCGAAAGACAACGTATTAATTTGAGAGCCGCTGTCATCTATAGTGATAGGTTTGTACGATATACAACCGTGTTAGGTTTGGCGTAGTGAACACAGCAGTAGGACTTAATTTATGTTCAGTTGATTATTGCCAGTGGAAATATTTTTTGGTAAATTTTTGATAATTCGTTTTTAGTAAATATTGTGGTCAGTCATTGGGCAGGGGCACAAGTGTGAGACTGTAAACGCGATAGGCGGTGGGTTCGATTCCCACTCAATGAAATGAGGTATTTAATATTCATTTCTTCGCTCTAGTGTGGAGGCAAAGGGCAGCGTTAAAGTCCGCCTCTCAACACGTAGAATTCCACACTAGGCTCCCTCTGCCTGCCTGGGTGACAACATGCGGAATATAGCGTGAAGAGAGAATTATTTTCATTTCCGCGCTCAAATTCTGCCACTTACAACGGAATGTCTCTAAAATTAGACAGATAAATGACGAACAGAGTATCTTAACAGTAGGTTTCTGCCCACATCCGAGACAGAAAAAAGCTAAAAAAATCCAATAACGTAATTTGACAATATTTTTTTATCAATATCCATCTATACCACGATACTAATGGCTATTTTCTATTCAGATATTAAAACACAAAAACACATATTTACCCACAAGCAGTCCAAAACATGCATCGAAATAAGCGAAAAAAAACCAACAAAAACAACAAACAATGAACCAAAGGGTATAATTTTTTAGCTATAAATAAAAATCAAAATATTTTTCATCACACACTACATAAAAGCTGAGTTTATGACGAAACGTATGCTACGTACGTAGTATAAAAGGTACGGAGCGCAGGTAACGAGGCATTCAAAAGCCCGGTCTGGACCAGACGACCATTCCTACCTCATAATTATAGTCGACAAATTGATGGCAGCATATATGGAAATATATTGGGTAGGTGTGATTTTTAATCCAATAAAATTATTGAGGCGCTAAAAATTTATTAATACAATACAATACGTAGTGGAACGTCTGACCTTTATTTTTGTAGGTGTTATATTTTATATTTTATTATTTGTTGCTTGCGAACTGCAAAGTGTTAAAATAAACTGATCTATTATTGGGGTCGTCGTGATGCAGTAGGATAGCGTCTGAATATTAAGGTGATGATTGTGGGTTCGATCCCCACTCCAGAAAATGATTTTTTAGTAATTTTATTTTCTCTGGTAAACAAAGGCGTTGAGATTTACCATTCAAGGTGCACTTTTATCGAAAATTAAGCGGAAAGTAAGGAACGAAGTGCCTTAATACAAGGTTCCCTCTCTCTACCCCGTTATACACGAAAAACGTGAATCTATTTTTTTCCCTGTTGTTAAATCTTTATACTAAAAGTATTTATTGCCTATTGTGCTAATTGTATTATTATATGGAAGTATTTATATTTAATAGTATCATATTTATTATTACTTTTTGCACCTTTTCGCTGTCTTTTATGTAATAAGTCCTTTCAAATGGTTGCCTGTAAGAAACCGCTTTTAGTGATAAGGCCGCCATTGCACTTTGTATTGTCTTTCTGTAATTATTGTTACTCTACTGATTCTTTGTTTATTTTAGTGCAATAAAGTATTATTATTATTATTATTATTAAAGTATAAAAAAAAGTTAACAAAGACATAACATCAAAGATATTATAAAAAATAACGATGAGCCTAGATAGAGATTCAAATTCACAACCATCGCTTACAAAAAATCCAATTGAACCACTACAGCACATAGGAGCATATTAACACAAACAAAAACACTATTTTTAAGTAAAACACGGGTATAAATCATTTCAATACAATGTCGATAGCTCAAGTAGTGTAAGGTACGTGCAGTCAGCACTCCCAACGAAATACTTTCTTGGAAGCAAAGGAAATTTTAAAAGAAAATTAGCGTCGACGGAAAAATATACTTATTACTATTAAGTAATTTTTTTACCCTGCAACATGTCGAAATGGATAATTTCATCACATGCAAGCGATGTTGTTATAATTTGTTTGGCATTTTCTACTGAAATTGCAAAGTTTTTGAAGTTCCTTGTATTTTATTGATTTTAATTTAATGGGTTTTGTTACATATTTATTATGGAGATTTTTTTTCTCCATATTTAGGGTAAGAACATCGTGTATCTATTTTATAAAAAACATTCGATTCTCCGGTTTGGATCATTTTCATGCTCTGGTAACAACACAAAGCTCGCCTAATGTCGAAATTTGGAAGGTGCTTGGAGAACTACCTAGCCTACTCTTGCTTCTTACTACAGAGTGAAACTAAAAAATAAAGAACAAATCTCACTCCGTAGAAATCCTTTATGATTCACTATCACACAAACAATATTTTTTAACATAAGAAAAAAAATAATTTCTAATCAATAAGTATATTTGTTGGCGTCAACGAGCCTTGAAGACTAAAATTGATCGAGAAGCCTGAAAAGAAGCCATAAGTACTTGTAAACTCAGCCGAGTTATCGTTTAAAAATGTAAAATATATTAGATACAAATATTAATGTTATCAAAAAATTTTTTTGGATTAATTATTTACCTATTATGAAACGTTTTGTTATTAAGTAACTGACAGATACCGCGTAGTGTAGATCGTTGAGAGTGTAGGGAAGATCTAAGAGAGGTTTTACCTAAATTTCTACTTCAGTTTCCGGAGGCAATGTTTTTTTTTTCATTTTCTCGATCTGGTAACAAGGCAAGTCACACCGTTGAATTCCACTAGTCAATATACAATGTTTCTTCCAAAATTGCTTGGAAAATGGGGAACGGAGTGTGAGATACAAGCGTAAAGCTACTTATTTGCTTTTTATAAAAAACTCATTAAAAAGAAAAATTAAAATACTAAATATACCATGGAAATTAAAATTCCCATTAAAAAATAAGTATTAAAAAAATCCACTTAAAAAGTTACTTACTTTCAGGAATACCTTCTCTTATCACAAGATTATTATAACATAGAATAAACAATACAACTAAACTATAACAGCTAGTTCAAGAGCATTCATATTTCGTCGTGATAGTGATTTTAACGGCGTTACACTCCCAACACCTGGAGCTTAGGCCGTAAACAAGTGGCAGTGTTGCGTGTTTTAGAAACCCCGTCCGAAATATAGGATGCAGCGGGAAAGTTAGTGATAACATTTTATGTGTAGTGAAATGTGGAATATTAAATGTATAATCTAATTGTGGACTCAAATTTATTCTTGGGAGAAATGCTCGGCGTTAAATTCCGCCATTCATCACACATTGTTTCAGTATTGGATAGGGAGCAAAGAATGGAGAGTTAGACACTAAGTTATCCAGCTTTATGCGGATAACGTGTAGAAAAATTTTAGCATTTTCCGAAATTTCTCTTTTTAGCTCAAAATACTTCTTTCTCCACTTTCCTCTAATTTTTTCTTTCAAAAGTTTTTATATATTTTAATAATTTAAAACGCTTCAATATATTAATTTTAAGAATATAATACACCTATAATACTAACAAAATTAAAACAAGTATACATCTGTAAATTTGAATGTTTTCAATGTTTTGTAACTTTGCCAAATCTAATGTACCATAACTCACTGTGAAGGACAGCACCAGCAGCATTGAAATCACAGAGGAATCATAGTTTAGCATTTCTTTGAATACGGCATAATATAAGTGCATGTAAAATCTTAGTATAGTTTAAAAAGAAAATTTTAGGGTTAGCAATTACTGATATTTTTTCGCTTCACGCTGTATCCCGCATGTAACAGCGTAGAGGGAACCTAACGTTAAGACACTTCGTTCCTCACTTTTCGCCCAATTTTCTATATATTGTGCGTTAAGTGACGGCTAAAATGCAAAACTAAAATAACTATATATGTATAACATTACGAAATATATTTACAGAGAATCTTAAAATACTCCGTTATCCACTCTCAATTATTTCATTAAAATTAATTAGGCCAATTTCATTAATTTATTTATATAAATCAAGTTAATTAATATTTTAAGGTATAAATCGTTAATAAATAACACTCTAGTCAATTATTTTCCAATTTAGAAAAAAATATATTTCCCACTTTTCCCGTGCCAAATTTTCAAGCCTTGTCTTGCTACCAGAGCTATGAAATGAAAATAATTAATGAAATACTCGGCGTAATCCCCGGAAATCGAACCTACAACTGTTCGCACAAGCACAGGCACAGCTCAAACAAAAATATATATAGATAAATAAGCACAACACAAGGTCGCGGTCTGCTAACCTCTTTCACCTGTCCCTAATTGGCGTCATTCCAAACTAAGAACAAAACAATAGCGTGCTGATACCAAACCGAGAAACTTGCCACGGGAATTAGAAGGACTATTTCGAGTCTATGCTAACCGATTTTGGAGCTTGGAAGAAGGTTAAAGCTTTTATATTTTATTTTTGAGGTTCCATACTTCAAATGGTAAAAAAGAAAGTGGGAAAAGAAGTTTCTAGATTTAATTGTTAGGTCTGGTGGAGGAATTCGTATGCCATATATGGATAGCCTGCTTTCATTAGTCGATAGCCCATATTCAGGGACTCCCCCGAATATTATGTAACGACATAGTTAACGACCAATGAAAATGGGCCTTAAGTAGTATCAAGAGTCGCCTAGCCAGATACATTCCCATTGAGATAAATGTTTTATAATAAACTAACTTTTACTTGCGACTTCGCCCCCTGTTCAAACGGAAATGGACCATTCGCGATTTTTTTCATACGGAGGTGTAGTTCCTGAGATTATCACGTACGACCAAACAAACTTTTTAGTTTTATTAGGTATAAACAAGTATAGATTTAATATGATAACCTCAAAAGTTATCGAATATCTAAAGTTTTAGTAATAATGTAAGTGAAACTAATTTGGTTATATTCAATTTCGCTTAACTAAAGACAACTTTACATCATGTCGGCAATTTTAAACTAAGTTTTCCCACTAATTTCATCTATGCAGTTTGGATAAGTGAAATTGAGACAGTGCGTTTCATTAGTATTTTTTTAGCTTCACGCTAAATCCTGCACTTAGGAACCTGCACTTGGGAAGGCAGAGGGAACCTAGTGTTAGGACACTCCGTTATTCGTAACTGTGGGGCTTCGTAACCTGGTCGCTGCGCTTGCTTAAATGAGTTACAGGAACTAATCCTCGCTCTGGTAAAAAGACAAGCCACGGCGTTAAGCTCTGCTTCTCATCTCGCAATGTCTCGAAAATTGGGCGGAAGATAAGAAAACGTAGAAAAAACGCCAAAAAAACGCTATAATGCTTAATAAAAACTATTAGTAGTTGAACTGAAAGTATAATTTATCTCATTCAAAAAAATAATATTCAACTTTTCACAATTCTATTCATCATTTACAGCCGTACTACAATAACAGAGCAGCAAAATTTGTAACCATTTTTAATACTATTTTGTACACAAAAGAAATTTTCGCGCGTACTTTTAATCTTTCAAGTGTTTTAGTCCATTCACGGTGAGCCCACAGAGGTGTTATAGACCAAATTGCTTTACACTTGTATTTTAAATACGATTTTGTTTTGCCTTTGTTTGCTAAGCTTCATGAATTTGTGTGTTTCAGGTCAGTAGAGCGATATAATGGGGGGAGAAAATGTCAAGTTTTATATATTGACTTCTTATTTATATGTTAGGAATACCAATTTCAATGTAGGCAGCTAGGTCCATAAAAGAAATTCTTCTGTCACAAAGCTACTGATAGTAAATAGACACACAGATAAAATAACGTGGCGTGGAACGCTGAAGTTTGGCATGGATATTTGAGGCCCCTTTCGGAGTGAAGGGGGACTATGAGGGGATTTCTCATAATTCTTAAATTTAATTTCTAATTTTATAACTTAAGTCCATACAAAGTTGAGGGCTACTAGACTATATGAAACATAATATGCATTATGTAAATTTTGCTCCTTGAGACATAGGCAACAGAAATCATAACTTTTTTTTTAATCTTCGGGCTTTGTCTGATATATAGCATAGCAGGTAAAGAGAACCTTGTGTTAACAAACCCCATTCTCTTGAAAATTGGAGAATTCCTCCCCAAACTCAAAACACTGTATGCTGAGTGCTTGGGTACGTGTGCTCCACCAGAGTGGGGAAACAATCAAACCCTATCCCATGGCGCTACTATAACCTCATACTAGCTATACGATTATACCTACCTATCTTATCCACCAAATTAAATACACCTTATGTCACAGTCAGTTAACAAAAAAGCGACAAATGACAAAAAAAACACAATCAACGTCCACATAAACAAATCGACCAGCAGTTCTGAAACGGTTTGATGAATAAGCGAATGAATCTCCACCAATTAACTCCAATGGAGACCACTAATTGGAATGATAACTATACTATACTATAGCATACTATAATATATGTTCCTAGTGTACATATATTATTTTTGTACGTGGTTATTGAATCATTATTCCGGATTGGTGTCACTCATTCCTTTCTGATGACGTTTCGAATGTAATTTTACTAATGATATTTAAATTTTGCATTGAATTGAAATAAAAAATTGTGGATGATTTTGAATATGTGATTTTTCGATATCACTGAAGCGTTTTTGTTAGCTATACAGAAGTTCGTTGCGTTTAAACTGAAAAACTAGTATTTTTTTAATATTCTTACATTTAGAAAGGCTATTGCATACTAAGGAACAAATAATATATAAGAAAACCGTATAAAAACATGAACTTATCACGATGTATAGAAGTGTATTTTGGTTGCGGCAGTAAGTTGTAGCAATCCTACAGGAATTTCGTAGCTCGACACGAAAATATGGCTTAATTGGCAAAGAGCTCTTGGACGGTATCTAAGATGCACCGGTTTGGATTCCGCATCGTAAAATTTTTTATACGTTGTTTTAAGTATCATTTCAAATCTTTAGTGTTAAAATTGGCACACTTAAAGCTAAGTTAGCTAAGCTAAGCTAGTTGAGTAGCGGAATTCAACGTCAAGTTTTGTCTTGATACTAGAGTGCCACAACCGTCGTGTTTACAGTGAGCCACTGTCCCTCAAACTTAATTTCACCTTAGGCTAAAATTATAAAAAAAAAATATAACTACTTTTCCCAACATAGCCTAGCCCATTCATTAACACACCCATTTTATGAGTGTTAAAAACTTTCCACAGCCATTATAAAAGATAGCGTGCAAAATACAGGAAACGCTGCTCAATCAACACAGTGGCACCGAATATCGCTTGGATTCCTCATAATCGTGTGTTTCGCTGACGTCATCCAACACCAACTGTCAGCCCCAAATGAGATTCATGGCTTAAATCCACCATTCTCTACAGTGACTGCATAGTTTTGAATGATTGACTTTAAAAATATATAATTGCAGGTAACATTTGGGGATTAGCGTTTTAATTGGGGCACTTTGGGAAATAAGTTATGCATTATCTCGCTCTGGTGAGAAGCTAGAATGATGAGAAGTGCCTCTCTCTCTCTACTTTCTCATATATTCATATTCTTTCTTTCAATTTTTTGCTAAGGTTATTTTCATATAAACAACAGACATTGGATAGCATTTCACATATTTGTCGAACTTTATGTAGTATACATTTTCTCTGACATCTGCGGTTTAGTGCATGAAGTTTTATATATTTCATTACTTGGAATACCAAACAGCAAAATCTACTATTTTATATAGAAAATAAATAAGAATAATAAAATTTTAAAATATAATCGCAATTTATACTAGTAAATTGATCACAGTGACGCACGAAAATAAATCGCAGCGTTGAGTTCCGCTACTCAAGTTTTAATTTCTCGAATTCAACTGGAAAATGGAGAGAATTAGAGAAAACTTAAATTTACATCCTTTAAATCCGCAAGCAACCTTTGTCGAGAAGAACAGGAGGACGTCGTTACTCAAAACTAAATTGAAGTCTAATTTAGTTATAATAAAAAAGAAAACAACAGTTAAAAACCAACGAAACCAATTGAATACCAAAAAAACATTCCACTTTCAACACGAACAAGTCAATTGTAAACTGCTAAAGGGATAAAATCAGAAAATGAAATTAATTATATTTTAGTAATAAAAAATGTAAAAGCTCCGGCCCGAATGGAAACACCTGTTTGTGGCATTAAGCTGTATGCGAGGGTTTCATAAATGTCTTTTTTGTTCAGATGATTTGGGTCCAGGTCTTTTGACATTTTTTTGGCGTAATTTATCATTTTAGTGATAACGGTGAAAGATGTGACTTATAGTGTTGTTGAGACGTGGTTTCTCTAGGGATAGGATAGACATGTACGGATGGACCTTCAATGATAGGTTTTATGGGGTATAGTAGTTAGCTCTTACCCGTGGCTTTGCCCGTTTGGTCAAATGTTAATAGCTACGAGTTGTGTGTGGCATGTTACATATCGAGGAAGGCTATATTACAAAAAAAATATGATATTTAATTTATAATTTTGAGGATATACCATTTTTATTAATATTTTTTCGTATTTTTCTATGAAATTTTTTTGACACGTGAGATTTTCAGGTTAGATATCAACCCGGAACGTAATGTTTGAAAGATAAATGCAATTGTATCACAGTTTTCCATGTTTTCACTATGCTATACTAAGAATAGTAAAATATTTTAGAGTGACGTACTTATACTAATTTAAATAAGAGACTCGAACTCGCACCTCTTATACGGTTTTAGAAAGATTTGCCCAAAATATTTGTACATCAAATTTAAATTATTTGAAATATTGTTAAAGATTTAAACAACTTACTTCAGTCCCCTGCACTTTTAATTTCATATGATCTTCCCTCGTCGTCTTGCCGTCTTTCCGTTTCTTCCAACAGTATCCGTCACGCCGGTAGCGAACCTTCTTTCGGCTGTATAGAAGCATCGACCCGCTTTTTGGTCTGAAACAAAATAAATTTACAAATCATATATCTATAATTTGAATTAGTTATGTTGTCATAGTGTAATAACACTCCGTTCTCTACTTTCCGCCCAATCATCGAGATATTAGGTGTTTGGCGGAATTGGCGAAATCCAACGCCTCTAATTGTCTATAAAAGGGGGGGAAAATAAGAAAAATAAATATAATCATTCCCCCAATTCAAATAAATAAATATTTAAAATTCGTACAACACTACTAACAGATTGATGTTATTGTACAAATTGAAAAACACAGATGAATGGACTATAGAATTATGCTGAAATGGATTTGGCAGTAGGTTTGGCAATAAATTAGTATAGCAGGTTCGATTTCAAGATATAATTGAATGATCTGAAACTGAGCCAGTATTGTAATAACATTTTTGTATAGTATCATAGTAAAAAAAAGAAAAAAACCGGTTATGCAATGTACTATTATTTAGTTAAAGAACCATCTAAAAACTTTTATTTTCATACCTACGAATTTCAATACACCAGCTTAAAAGCTTAAATAGACCATCAGGACAAACCAGTGGACAAAAAATGGCTGTTGATGATGATGATGATGATGATGATGACTTAAATATTATCCGAAACTGATAACCTTCTATTTTTAAAATAGGTTAAAAATATATTGGAAACGAATAGTAAAATGTTTAACAATAATAAGTTGATACAAAAGTCATCAATAACAATTTCAGTGATTTACCGGCCGTCTGTTATTACGCAGCGATAAGATAAACAAATCACCATGGGACTGTATCGAGTGCGTGTATGACTTATTTTCATAGTGAATTTTAATTATACATACAATATACTGGTAATATTATATGGGAACTTATATTTTATGTCATTTTATTGATGATATGGGGCACGGAGTGTTTTAACACTACGTTCCCTCTGCTCACTATGCAGTGTGCGGGATACAGCGTGAAGCTCATTTAATTTTTTTTAAAAATTTATTGTGATGTCAATTAGAATGGCTTATCTATTGATTTCACGTTTTTAACTATAACTTTTTAAAACATTTATTTCTCGTGAGAATCGAACCAACATCCATCACATAAAACAAATATAAACGATACCTATACAACTGAACCACGTTGACCACTACAAATAAACACACATTATACACTGTATTTAAGTAAAGCGATTAAGCTTATTTCTTACATATCTATATATCTATAAAATCGAAAGGTAACTCACTCATCACGAAATCTCAGAGACTACATGTGCTAGGAATCTGAAACTTTGCATAGGAGTTACTTATAGGACGTAGGTGCTCGCTAAGACGGGAATTTGCAATATTCGATTTCTAAGAGGTTGTTTTTGGGGTCGAAAGTTTGTATGAAACTTCGTTACTACAAATGCTAGGAGTCTCAAATTTTGCATAGACGTCACTAGGACGTAGTCATGGAGACAGAAATTAATAATAACATAGTTCAAGCGGGTGAAACCGCGAGCGGGCCGCTAGTTAATCTATATATATAAAATCGAAAGGTCACTCACTCATCACGAAATCTCAGAAACTACATGTGCTAGGAATCTCAAATTTTGCATAGGAGTTATTTATAGGACGTAGGTGCTCGCTAAGACGGGAATTTGCAATATTCGACTTCGAGGGGGTTGTTTTTGGGGTCGAAAGTTTGTATGAAACTTCATTACTAAAAATGCTAAGTCTCAAATTTTGCATAGACGTCACTAGTACGTAGTCATGGAGACAAAAATTAATAATAACATAGTTCACGCGGGTGTAACCGCGAGCGGGCCGCTAGTACGAGTATATATGGAGGTCGTCGTGACCCAGTGGCTCAAATGTGTCACTTTAAACACGATAGTTGCGGGTTTGATTTCCACTCCCAGGTTTCCCCTGCCTACCTTACTGTATCCGGAATTTTAGCGTATATATATATATATATATATATATATATATATATATATATATATATGTGTGTATATACCACATTAGCCTGTATATAAGAGTTAGGGGAGTTCGATATGCAGAAACAAGAGCTGACTCACGAAGGAAATTGGTAATTTGTAAGGAGGTCATTAGCCCATATTTTAGCAACTCCATATTTATTATATTTAAAGCTGTCGGTCGTAGTACAGTATATTTTATCTAATATATTTTATCTAGATCGTACCTATCTATAATCTATATATATAAAATCGAAAGGTCACTCACTCATCACGAAATCTCAGAAACTACATGTGCTACGAATCTCAAATTTTGCATAGGAGTTACTTATAGGACGTAGGTGCTCGCTAAGACGGGAATTTGCAATATTCCACTTCTAAGGGGTTGTTTTTGTGGTTGAAAGTTTATATGAGACTACGTTACTACAAATGCTAGGAATCTCAAATTTTGCATGAACATCACTTATAGGTCGTAGGTACTCATGGGGACATAAAACATAATAATAACGTAGTTCACGCAGGCGAAGCCGCAAGGGGGCCGCTAGTAATATTATAAAGCTGAAGAGTGTGTTGAAAACGCTAATCTCAAGAACTAAAAATAATTTGTAAACGTTGGATAGAATATTAAGGATTTTATATGAAATTAATAATTTCAACTCAATTATTATAGTTGTTTTCAATTGACCACAGGGTTAAGCAGCAACAGGCAGTAACTAAGCTTTCATTACTTTTATATTGAAATGAAATAAACTCTTTGTTTACACCAATCGGCTAGACAATAAAAATGTATTGTAATAAAACTATTTTCAATCATTTTGTTCGTAACAAAACATTTTTTTTTACTATAAGTTACTTATTATAGGGCTTAAAACTAAAAGGTCTCAAAGTCGTTTCTATTAATGTTGTATGAAAGCTAATTAATTAACTACAATATGTGTGAGTTCTGCCGCTTAACACGCTTAAATGGCTCATCTGGCGAAAACTGCTTAAGGAAGTCTCAACCCTGGGTTCCCTCTGCCTACCCTGCTATAAGTGAGATACAAAGTAAAGCTAAAAAAATATTTAATACCTTTTAGCAATAAAAAATATGTTTTCTGCTCTAATAAGTGGTTGGCTTGTATGCTCTAATGGGGGGTCATAGTTGCGCAGTGGAGACAGTGTCCGAGTGCCTACATGCTATGCAGGAAAGCATGAAGTAGCATATATCCAAAAACACATATTATTTATCTTCACAATGTATCTTACAGAGAGCAGAGAAGGCAGAGGAAACCTGTTAACCTGGTGTTAAGAGACTCTTTTCCTCGCTTTCCACCGAATTCTGGAGGCATTGCATTCTGTGGCGGAACCCAAAACTTATATTATGTTTACAAATTTCCATTTTGGGACTTTTTTCATCATATTTAGTCATATTTAGTCATACTTACCAATTTTACAAGTATGACGTCTTCTTATCACAAAAAACAAAATATCAGTAGGCTTGTGTTAATTCTTCTAGCATTTAATAAAGTCTACGAGAGCACGAGTATTTTTAAAGGCAGAAAACTCGGCAGGTAAATAAATAACGTTGAGACCAAATGAACTAAGAAGCTCTCGAGCTTCTTTTTTAGGTTATACCAAGGTGAGGTTGGAAAAATCTAGGAATTTTAGTTACGGGCTAGTGCTTTCAAGCATTAATGAACTAAGCTTATTAATAAATATTGTTAAGGCGTTTTAGGATTTATAAAATATGAATATAGTTTTTGATTTGATTTATTTTTTGAAAATTTAGGGGCATTTACTAATAAAATTGTTGTTAAAAAACTTAACTAATAGTTTAGTTGAGAATATAAATAGAATTAGTGATAAAATAAATCTGTAAGAAAACATTACGGAGCTTTGAACGTCGTTGGGCGATTTCAAAGAGGCGCGAGTTCGAGTCCCGCTACGTATACAATTTGTACTTTTTTTTTAATTATAAAAGAAATAGGCAAAAACGTGATTTTGAAAGTTCTATATTTACAGAAACTAGAACTAAAAAATCATTATCTACATATATCATTATGTTAGGTTAAGCTTAACATTGTCATATGGAGAATAATCTCCAAAATTCTACCAAAACAATCAGAACATACTACTTATATACGAAAATTGGCTGAAACATAATGAGCATAACATATATGCCCAATATCGTCTCGTACAAAATAAAAGGCGAAATAATCATCAAGCTTGTTTTGTTCATGTTGTTTTATGTTGTTACTTGTTAGTATATATATATGATTAAACATTTTTTTATATGATCATATTTTATGAAGGTCGGAAGTAAAATAGATATTAGAGATTTTAGCTCCCAAATGGAATAACAAATTTGAAATGGGATGAAATGGTGAAAAAATCCATTCCATTCCAAATAACGGACGACTTCGGTAGATCTTCGAGAACAAATTATCGATAATATTGGAGAAGGTTTACATAAAAAGCATGAGGACCCCCCAAAGGTTGATGATAGTGGAAGAGGCGAAAGAAGTATGCCCTGACTGTGGCGTTTGGCGGTCCATTTTCTGCTATCTATTAAGACACGTTGCAAACAGAGAAAACTAAATCGAAATCAGTTCTAACCTTGCGAAGTAATGATGCTACAGACAGACATATTGATATATACACACACACAATCTTAATCATTGTATTATTTACATATCTTAACTGACGTCGAATAGCAGCTACAAAAGTAATGGCATTTCGTCACAATTGCTCCCAATGATGCATCGTCGTTGTCGTGCAAAAACAACGTAACTAACATCACTGATTTATACGTCGAACACCCGATTTATTAGTCGGCGAAATCCATGAATCTGATGGTCTTTTTTGTTCTGATATAACGCGTGATCGCGTACGAAAATATTGTGCTTCCGTTTTATGAGATGAAAAAATATGTACTGTATACATATATCAATAAATTGTCTTCATAGAGTGTTTGACATTGTTAAAAAAATACTAGTTTTATCTATGGCCTCGTTCAATAGAATTTTGTGGCCTCGTGGCGGTAGAAAAGATTCGAGACTAAGTCGGTGAGAATAATCACCAGGCGATAACCCAAACATCTTTATGTTATATGTACATCAATCAATTCAGAAAACGTTTCTAAGTGTAGATATATTTTTAATTAAATACATTAAATATAAGTAATGCAAAAATAAATAAATAAATCTAATACATTATATTTTATAAATGAAATTTCAAAGTTATATAATATTTATTTAACAAGCTTAGTTTATTATATTTTATTTCGAAATAACTAAAATAAAAGATGACAAACATAACTAAATTATATTATATGAAATGAACATTAAGAATGTAATGATCGGACAATTTTTGGCATCAAACAAAATGAATTGAGTTAGCCCCTAATTGGCGTTTGGAGGTAGCGTCGGCAATACAAAATGAAATAATATTATTAATCCGCTCACGCCTTACGTACATGGCTATCGAATATTAAATTTGCCGGTTTAATACTATGTTGCTCTAAAATAAACGTTAAAGTAATAATTTTTGCTATTATTTTTTTTGAGGTCAGTCGTAGTCTGTAAAACCGACTGGTTGTGGTTTCGATCCCCACTCGAAGAAGTGAAATATTTATTTACGTTTATATTTCCATTTCTTCGCTCTGGTATCGAGGTAAAGCGTGGCGTTGAGTTCTGCCCCTCAATACGCAATGAATTCGGCAGAAAATGGGGAACGGAGTGTCTTAACACTAAGTTCTCTCTGTCTATCCTGCTGTGTGTGGAATACAGCTTAAAAATATATATATTTTTGTTTCACACTCTATTCACATTATACATCGCAGGGTAGGCAAAAGGAATCTAATGTTAAAACACTCCGTTCGTACTTTTTGTCTTGTCTTTTTACAACAGCGAGGTAGAGATAAGCAAATATTAAATAATTAATTACCCAGTGTTAATCGAACACACAACCGTCGTATTTACTTTAATATTTATTTTAATACAATTATTTCTTGAAAAGATTTGCGCTTTCCGCCCATTTACCAAAACGTCGTGTAATTACATTTTTGAAATACGTATATTATAATATATGATTAATTAGTTATCTATCTATCTATATAGGTACACAAAAGAGTGGAGAAATAAAAATATTATATACTTTCCTTCGAGCGAAAATCAAACCCTCTACCGTCGTGTTTACAATCGCACGTTTGTACCAACTTAATGTTTTTAAAAAATTCAGTAAGCCACTTTAACAATATATAAAAAATTTCGCACAAAATAACGCTTAAAAATTAAAATTAATACGCGTTCAAAAATGATATTTCAATATAAAGTTATCAATCGTCGGTTTTGCGGACAGCGGAAATCTTTTTAATCCCACTTCGAGTTACAGTACGGTTGACGAGTCGTGGTCGCTCTGCTATAAAGTTTTCTGAAATTTTGCGCATTGTTCATTCGGGAAGAAAATATCTAAATAATAAAAAATAAGAAGAAATCCTAAAATCAAATCGGCGTAGTTATCTACAGCTAACTTTAGTGGCCACAACTCCTCAACCGTGCTGTATATAAAGGGAGAGCCGGTGTAATTTGTCAAATGAACCAGCTATGTGATTTTACGAATAATAGCCCACTAATTCTTAAGCTTTCCCTGGAACTTGTGTGATCTTTCTCAATTTTGTTTTTGCTACTTTTCTACATGAAATATCTAAATAGTTTTTAATACTAGGTATTAAAACTCTCGTTGAATGTTGATTGAGTTTTGTGTGGATGCCTTGGCCTATATAATATGTAAATTATGACTTAGTTTCGTTTAATATTATAGATATGTTATTAAAAAAATGTTACAGTGACAGTTCTAAGTTCTATTCCCGGCGGAAATAGTTATATTACAAAAGCAGCTTAACTTAGGCTAAATAATATAACATAAGGCCAGGTTTACCGCAGGGCACAATCGTGCGACTGTAAACGCGACAGGTTGTGGACTAGGTTCCCATTAGGTTCCCATGTTCCCTTTGCTTCCCTGCTATGTGAAAGATGTAAAGCTGAAAAACAAAAAAAGTAGGTACGTTATTAGATTCTTTACTTCTACTCCATCTATCTTAGCTACTTGAAAAAGTAAGTTAATTAATATTAGGCCTTTCATTTAAAACTCGAATTTAGTTCTATATGAATACATTTTAGCCTGTATAATATACCTATATTGTATATTGAGTACATTTTTATTATGGCTTGTTTATTTTCTAAGTATCTCATTTATATCAAACGACTTTTTAAATGTCATAATATATAGAATATATATATCTTTTTTTATTTAAAATGCTGTATGAGACTGTCGTAGTCGTCGTCATTAGCGTGTTTGTAAACCTGACGGTTTTGGGTTCGATTCCCACTTAAAGAAATGAAATATTTAATATTTTCGTTTCGTCGTCTCCTAACAGTATCCCGCACCTAACAAAGTAGGCAGTGGGAACCTAGTGTTAAGTTACTGGCCTCACATTTAGGCATACATAGTTTATTTTTCATAGATTTATCAGTTTTTTGCATATTTTATTACAACGTTGACACGGATCCCATTTTATAAAACTTCACAAGGCCTAAAATAAAGTAACATACTATAGTATTTTACAAAAACCTCGAAAAAACAAACAGAAAAAAATTCTAACCCAATTTAATTTTCCATATCTCTAGAGACCACACAAGCAGATTAGACACACAATAAAAAGATAAATTCAAAAATAGATTACTTTCCACACAAAGTCAAACAAAGCTAAGTTAAAAGCAATTTTGTTTCATTTTTTCGCTACAAAAAATCCCATTTTTTTATATAAATTTAAACTGAAATACCATTTTTTATATTTTCGGGGATCAAATATGAATGGGTAATACGCTTCACGTAACGCACATGTCAGTATGTAAACAAGCCACCGAGTAAAAGCTTTAAGTTATTTTTTTCCCAATATATAGAATATATATTTTTACCCACAAAATAACTGGTGATATAAAAAATACCAAAAACGATACGATACCTAACGCTGTAACAATATGTGCACTGTAGAAATTCGAATTTTTAATTTTTATACAAAACTAGCGGCCCCCTCGCGGTTACACCCGCGTGAACTATGTTATTATTAATTTCTGTCTCCATGACTACGTCGTAGTGACGTCTATGCAAAATTTGAGAATCATAGCATTTGTAGTAACGAAGTTTCATACAAACTTTCGACCCCAAAAACAACCCCTTAGAAGTCGAATATTGCAAATTCCCGTCTTAGCGAGCACCTACGTCCTATAAGTAACTCCTATGCAAAATTTAATTCCTAACACTTGTAGTTTCTGAGATTTCGTGATGAGTGAGTGACCTTTCGATTTTATATATATAGATAATAAAAAAAACAGTATTGTATATCATTTACAAGAGTGGAGGCTTTCGAGGCGCAGTATGTAAAGTATCTTAATGGGAAAAGGTATGCTAGGTTCCCAGGTTCCTTCTGCTATGCGGGATAGAGCGTGAATAACATATTTTATATTATTTGCTATAAATGTATGTATGTGTTATAATTATTGTTACAGGTTATTTATTAAGCATTTGTGAGTAATAAACTCACAAATAAAAATATATGAAGCTGAAAATAAATTCTTACTGCTTTATAGATTAAATGAAAACCTTTCCAACTACAAAGAAACTGAATTCATTTTGCATATCAAATTGAATGATTTCGTAAATTTTCTTCTTTTCAACTATCTAAATTAGATAGTGAGATAGGTATTACTCTACGCTATAAGCAGAGTGAAACTGTCAAAGCATTCTGTTTCCCGCACTCCACCCAATTTTCGAGAGTCTTGTTATCAGAGGAAGAAAATGAAAATTCCTTGCCGTGATTGGTAACGATCCACACGGAACTCTCAATATACAAATCCTTATCATTTACCTGAAAGTCAATAATCACCAGTAGGTAATAGACACGAAAACACCACGTGGAAACCCAAATGCAAATCAAACGAACGAACTATGGCTTCAGTTAAGGAACACCAACCAGCAAAAACTTTTGTATGGCATGCAAACTGCGCCACAATCGCATGATCAGGGCACTATAAATCCTGGATTCGCCAACAATTTAGTATTTCGGGTCACTAGTTATCGGTTAAAAACAAAATTACTGGCTCACAGCCTGATAAACTGCCTAAAGAAGTTGTGAAATAGCAAATAAATATCTCAATCGCTATGAGTGAAATATGCGAGCGGCACACGAATAGGCCTTTTTTTTGTAACGCAAAGCCTAATTTTTGCGTTTTATTATTTATTATTTTTTTTGGTGAATAAGTTTGTCTATTAATAATAACTTTTTATTGTAACCGAAATGTCGCCTTGCTTCGGTAGGGTATGCTGAGGGTACTCGGTAGTTCTGTATTCGATTCTCAGGTAATAATACACATAATTGTTTAACAGCACTAGCAACACTATAAGTTACTTATTTTAGTAGGTACATTAAAAGAGTGTGTTATTATTAATTTTATTATACATTATAAGTAATGATACTTTTATTTGTAAATTGAGTAGATTCATTAATTTTATACATTTTATAAGTTAAGTTAAAAAGAAGTACTACTAAATAGCACTAGTAACACTGTATAGAATTATTCTATTTTCTATCGTATAACATTTATAAATATAGACCTCTAAACTTTGTGGTATGTTTATTAATTGGTAAATCATTAATACATTTACTTCATATATTAAATTCAAATTTACCATATAACATAAGCTCATTTAGTAATAAGTTCCAAAATATACTAGTATACATAAACAAACAATTTGTTCAAGAGAAAATGAAAATATCAAATATTTAATTTCCTCGACTGGGAATCGAACCCATAACCTGTCGTGCTTATAGCAGCACGCTTGTGTCCCTGCGCTAGATCTGGCCTTGATCCAATATTCAGAATTGATAACAAAATAAAAAAACACAAATATAACCTACTCCCAGAAATTGTTCTCTAACTTCCACCCCAATTTTAACACTACCATAAACAAGATAACTGAAGCTTCTTATACCACTATAAATAAATAATACTTTTCCAATTACCATTCGAATCCACAACTATCCCAATCAAATACGTGCCAACACCACCACGATAACGTCAGAAAGCTAAACCTTTCTAAAAAGCTAATAACACTTAGCTCGAAACAAATTAAAAAAAAAACATCATTGTATAATGAAATTTTGGGCCATACACAAAAGCATTTGAAATTAAACGAAGAGCTGACACTACCAGCAAGAAGTAATTGCATTCCCATCATGCGATGTGGCGAAGCTTGGAAAACGAGTAAAAAATCCGTAATTATCCAAAAATTGGTATAAAACTTAGATAGCTAGCTGGCTTTCCGTATTGTATTTTCTTATTGTAACGCGAAGAATTTTTCCGCCTGTCAAATCGTGCTAAGTTAATTGGGTGTTGTTTTGCCTTTGTTATATAATAAGAAATTTGAGGAAAAGAAAACTCTAAGTTACAATTTAATTTAAGTTCAATTCAAAAGATTTCTGTTTTTTTTTTTGTGAAAATTGTAGAATAAATAATAGTATGAATAATGAAATTTTGGTCTTGAATAATGTAACCTCAGTGTGCTGTGATCAGAAGACTAATTATATCAATGGATGTGTCGTCGAATATCACAGGGATTCCCACTCTGGGGAAGCAGCTATTTTCATTGACCCATGCTCTAGACATAGCATGGCGTTCAATTCCAGTATTGAACAATGTCCCTAATTCGACCAGATTGTGAAAACAGTGTCTTCACAGCAGGTCTTCTCTGCCTTCTTCGCTATATTCTGAATTAAGTGTAAAATTACATCAAAAAACAAAAAAAAATATTGCCCAATGCTTGTATAATGTACTAGGTGCGCGAACCGGACCACAATTTTGACTCGCTGCGGTCGCAAAATCTCAGTAGTGTTCACATGTTGAGCAAAGCTAGAAATAAATTTTTAGAATTTTTTTTCTCCTAAAACTATCTACATGATCATCATGATCTATATGTATGCAAATTTTCAGCTCAATCGGTCAAATCGTTTGGGAGTCTATTGATGACAAAGAGTGTAAAACGTCTCCAGTAGAGTTCGTTCCGCTCGCTTCGCTCAATAAAAGAAGAAAGAACCCACCACTACAACTAGCAGTCCAATCTTCAATCAGTAATATATCAGAAATATCTAATTTCATAGTCGATTAATTTTTAGTTACGTATTCTATCTTCCATTTCATTTCATTGTTGAGTATTTCCCAAACAATATACAAGAATCACGTTTAAGGAAAATATTTTCATTATATATTTGTTCTTTCTTATTATTCATGAAACGTATATTTTGATACTTTATACTCATGTGGAGATTTAATATTGAAATGTGTAAACATTATCATTGATTGTCTTTCATGTATACTAATATTATGAAGAAGAAGTTTGTTTGGTTGAAAGGTCTAATCTCAGGATCTACTGGTCCGATTTTAATTATTTTAATGTATCATCATCTATTTCTCATCATGCTAAGACCTATAGAAATGGAGAAAATAATAAAAAATGTTGCGAAAACGGGAGAGCTCGATATTATTCGTGCGTGTCCTGCGAGAATCGCTAAAAGTTCAAAAAAAAGCCAACAAGAGTAACTTTTCTTTTTCTCACCCATTTTTGTGTTTTACGATGGAGGTTCACAGAAGAGTCTTAATGGGCAACAGGGTGTAATGACACTAAATTCTCTCTGCCTAACCTGCTATAATATATCAAATCTATAATTGGAACAATATATCTTACTTTTTAATAAGAAACTTAAAATGACCAGTCACGTTAACTAACAAGCTAATGTTACTTAACGATCTAGCTGCTGTCAGACTACTTGTAACTATAATTAGTACGATACGTAGACATTCCTAATGACTTGAACTGTTATAGCCTAGTTCATTTATTAATTGATTTTTATTCAACTATACAATAAAAGCAATATTTATAATTTATAGCGGAGTTGTAAAGTGTCGTATTGTATAAAAGGTTATAGATTCGATTACCCATTCTATGGAATGATTTCATTATGCCGTAAAATGCAGAATCATCAAAAAATTAAAAATAAATAAAAAACAGGTCTATTTAGAAATAAATTTAATTTCAATATCTTTATTTGTCAATAGAAATTAAATTCCCTTATTACCAGAGCGAAGAAATAAAAATATTAAGAAATCCATTCCCCCGAGCAGTATTTGAATTAACAACCTTCTCGTTCACAATCACATGCTTGTACTACGCCAAAACGGCCTCGAGGACTTTATTTTATCACAGCGGCAAATAAGAACAATCCCTCGAATTGGAATCGAACCTACCACCACCTTTTCCTATTAAATCACGATAGCCTCTATAAAACAGTTCACACAAATATAACTACTGAACCCCCATCATAGTACGTCTACGAGGCAATCCATTAACTAAATCCGTACACATTAAGAACGATTAGCAAATCGGCGGAGGTGTTAACTAACCTGTGGCTTATGCCCTTTTGACGCAAAGCTATAATTACAATAGGTTATTGTAAGCAAAATATGGTATATAAAAAATGTAGGTATTTTTCTGTAATACTACACATATATTGTTCTGTCTTTAGCTTTATAACGAGAAACATAGTGTTGAGACACTGCGATGACCATTTTCCGTCCTATTTTTGACTCAACCAGAATGAGAGAGAAATGAAAATAATTCGAATCCACAACCATTGTGTTTACACTTAGACTACCATCGCAAATATGAATAATAAAAATGTTTAAATACTAAAAAAGAACAAATTATACCTATATATGTATTTAATTATACAAAAGCAAGAAAGACGATTAGTCAAAGAGAAGTAATTCATCAAAGCAACAGCATTTCATTGAAGCTAGCTTTTGTATAGTACAATGCGTAGAAACTACCTGATACGATTATAAGAATATAATGAAACTAGTATTTATACAAACATAATTATAGCGCAGTTAGCAAATAACTGTACACACTATGATCGTGGGTTCGATTTCAATTACTATAAAATAAGAATAGAATGCTTAAAATGTGAGCTGAAAACATTAAGGCAAAAGATGGACTGATGAAATTAGAACTTGATTATTATTCCATTTTATGTTAATTCTCTGCTTTTTTTTAATAAAAATAAATTAGACAATACAGAAAATTAGACAATAAAAGTAACAGAAGAAAGAGAGTATAACTTTCTTTTATTTCATTTTACCTCGTCAAACTTTTGGACGGTAGCGCTACTTGCTAGAGTTCCATTATTCTCCACGTAAATATCTGGACAGCTTAGAATAACAACTGGAAATTATGAGTTAATTATTTTTCAGTTTAACACATTGTTATGCATTCAAGATTCTGATATGTTGAGAGGCAGAAATTAATGCCGCGCAAATAACTCATTACCCCAATGAAGAATGAAACCACAACTATCACTTTACGGTCCCCACTTCACTCTATAATATACAAATAAAAAAATTACTTGAAATAGAAAATTAAATTAACATTTTAAACTGTTAAATAAGGTTGCGGTTGACTTATAAAGCCGTCACAGTTAAAAATAAATTGTAAAATAACTACACACCAACCAACAGTCAAGACTGATCACTTAATACGTCAACTTGAATAATTGCATTACTAAATAACTTTGCAAGGAATATTTAATAGAAACATGCAATATTATAATAAAAATATTATTTCTTACTTTGACTTTGTAAATTAGATAAAAAGAATATTTGGTATTTTGACATTACAAAGGAGAAATATGTTGTTATTATCTGTTTTAAACGAAACGTTCGTGTTGTACTTGACAGTGACGTTTAGTTTAAATTTTTTTTTTCATAATCGTCATTTATAATGGTGTTCTACTGGCACGCTCGAAATGCTACAAATGAAAAAACTGAACTGGACTCTACTATACGAGTACGAGACAAAATATTTACGTCTACGGTCGCAAAATCAGGCCGTTAATATAAAAAAATTGGAACGCTATAATTAAATTCAAATTCAAAATATTACTTATATATAGACATAGAATACTGCTAACACTTCGACGATTCATTTAGAAAAGAAAACCTATTTAGGTTATATAGTAAATTATTTAATTTATATCAACAATGTGTACCAGGTATTCTTTTAGCTTCACGCTGTCACTCATATATAAAAGGGTAGACAGAGGGAACCTAGTGCTAGGACACTTCGTTTACCCCAATCGAACATACAAGTACCGCGTTACTGCGCTACAAAAGCATCAATTTTTATATAAATATTTATACTTAATTAAACAAAATACAATTTTTTCCTTTACAAATAAAAAAAAACTAGGTAAAAATCTTGTAAATCTCGACGCCAACGAATACTTGATATTCATATTATGCACTACGAAGGGGTATAAATAAAATATTTGAAAAACAATACTGTTACCAAAATCCAGTTCGCAAATTGCACGCGAACGAATCTTGACTAATTGATAGTTTTTAATATTCCGCTATTCGTTATATATTTTGGTTTTTTTTTAGTTCTACAATAAAAGTGGGAAATACGGATTTCCAAGTAACCTATATAGTGTTGTCAAATAATATTAAATTTATACAGTGCAAGAACTTGCTTAATGAATTATTTTATTGAAATAAGTATTAACATTTGAGGTAGTCGTGGCGTCATAGTGGTTTCCATTCCGACTCGGAGGAATCAACTATTTAATATTTCCGCTCTCTGGTAACGAGGCAAAGCGCGGCGTTGAGTTTCGCCACTCAACACGCAATGTCGAGAATTCGGCGGAATGTGGTGAACGGATTAACACTAGGTGTCCGGAGTCCCTCTGCCTCCCAATGTGCGGGAAGTTAAAAAAATATAAATATCATCGAACATTAAATGAGGTGGCTTGCTTCTATTCCCATTCAGGGAAATAAATTACAAACGCTGCTATATACAGAATACAGAAGAATAACCCGTAAAAAGCAGTTAAGGAAGGTACGGTCCGGGAAACAGAATTTTCAATTTTACGTCTTAAGACCCACGCAAATAAATATGGACTCCAGGACTAGCCATAAAATCTTCTTACTTTCAGTCGTAAAACAAAACTAAATTTTCTAGTTCCTATAATTCTTTATAGATTTTCCTTCACAAAATGTTATGAAATCGGTTAACTCGTGTCGTTTATTATCAAGTTAGCTCGATTTAACCCAGTTATAGGAGATCAAAGAGCGGTGGCGTGTACATGATTCTTGCTACTTACTTTGTGCTTTACTTTAGATTTATTTTTAATCTGATGATCTGGTTGCTTAAGATGAAGCCGATTTAAACTCAGATATGATTATTTTTTTTAAATATTAAGTTTTTTAATTCCTGCGTAGTATAGAAGGCAGAACGGACCTAGTGGTATAAGATACTTCCCCAAACTCCATTAATTTACGAAACAAGGAAAACGAAAACTAGGAAATTTGTTATAATTTAAAAGTACTAAAACACTTCCTTGCCATTAAGACACTTCCATACCCCACTTTCCTTCGAATTCTCGAGACATTGCTTGATGAATAGAAGCTCAACGCCGCGGTTTTCCTTTGTACCAGAAATTATATTAAATATTTCATTCCTCAAATGGGTATCGAACCCACGACCGTCTCAATTAATAAAACATTCATATAAAAACCCTTAAAGAAACCTAATTTCAATTTTTATTATTGTGACCGGGCCACTAACGATCTATCACATTAAAATGCATATCAAACAGTTCGAAAGTGCAATCAAATCAACGCTAATTGATTGGAGAAAGAGATTAAAAGTTGGTAGCGACTTTGCACTTTAATTCAAAGTTCGTTACGTGCCATTGACTATTTAAATTTAATCTTATTATTAGAAAGCTTATGTTACTTGCTTTTTTGTTCGAGTAAGTGATATTTGAGGAAAATTGGTGGTCGTGGATTTGGTTTCGTTTTGGGGGATGCTTATATTGAAACTCCATCTGTATCTCATACAGGCAAATGCTGTGGAAATATTTTTGTTGCATTCCTTCAGCTGTTCGGACGTCGTAATAGATTAGAATTATTTAAGAAACAAGCCCACCTTTGTTAGCTCCTTTCAATATATTTTACATGTGCAACAAAAAATACTAAATATTTTAAGAGCTACGAGTCTGTTCCAGATGAACATACACACCTACATACCGGCCGAAATTATTACCCTCCTATTTGCTCAGCCGTAGTCCATTCAAAAAAATAAAGTAATTCAAAACTAATTAATATATTATCAAAAAACGTATTTTTTCTTGGATATTGCTAATATTTTACCCAATTCCTTATATGACAAGTTTCCTTATATATCATATAAGCTGTACGAAGAGCCTTGACCTTCAAACGAGAGTCATTAGTCGAACATGTCTATAGATTGCTACATCCGCCACTCAACATCCCTTGTGATCAATAAACTAACGGCTGTTCGGCTAACGGTGATATTATACGTCAAGGCTTATCACAGTAAGGCAATATACTATAGCTAACATTAGAAATTCTAATATTAGAAACATTTTAAATTAGGCTAAACATATTAGTTGCTAAAATTATGAAAATCGTTATTCTTAGTCGAGTTTAAACATATCAACACGGAATGCCTTCAGAATTCGGCGGAAAGTGGGGAATGGAGTCTTAACAAGAGGTGGGAACCTCGGATAGGCAGACCTCAGGGTAGGCAAAGGGATCTGCCTATCCTGAAGCTGATTTCAGCGTGAAGCTGAGTTTAAACATGAAAAAATAAAATCGTCAAATTAAGAATAACTTTCCGTTCTTTTCGCCTGTTAATTAAAACTAATAAATATGTTTAAAAATATTCTTTGAGCTTTATAAGAAGAAAATGCTATCAATTCGACAAATTCAAAGAGGAAGTGCTAAGTGAAGCACAAGTCTTCGCTTTACAAAAACATTGTCGAATTCCTTTAGGTTAAATTCAAATGAGGGGTTGACCTCTTAAAGCGGTTTAATTTATCAATCCGTCCCTAAAGGTTTGCTTCGACAGCATCCAATCTATACTAAATTGCTTTACGATTAAACCTTCAGACGTGAGAATATTGAGATGTCATTGTTAGTACAATGAAATACGTTATACTAATATAAAAAAACTAGCGGCCCGCTCGCGGTTTCACCCGCGTGAACTATGTTATTATTAATTTCTGTCTCCATGACTACGTCCTAGTGACGTCTATGCAAAATTTGAGACTCCTAGCATTTGTAGTTTCTGAGATTTCGTGATGAGTGAGTGACCTTTCGATTTTATATATATAGATAAAGAGGGTAGATAGAAATTTGGTAGAAAGTAGAGATCTCCTTGCTTACCTTTGTTTAATCTTTTAGCTTCATGCCCTCATAGCACAATAAAAAGAAAATAATGTAAATATTTTGCTCCCCATTATAACATTATACTCCCCCCGAATGCAAATCGAACCCACAATTGTCACGATAGACAAGGGCTGTACTATTGCGTTACAACGAACTCATCGTAAAAACAGAATCACAGAGAAATGAAGATAGTATCTGTTAGATATTCCTCTTTACGTAAGTGTTAGTCTTTGAAGTGTTCTGCCTGTTTCACATAAACAAAGCAATAAATTCAATTCAATTGCTATGTTTATTTTTATTATTATCTTCGTGTATTCTCGTATTTTTACAGTAAAGCTAAAGATAACTTAGTGATAAGTCACTCGGTTTTCCTGTTTTTTGCGTCTTTTAGATACATTGCAAGATGGCTTGTCAAAGCTAATGGGGAATTTTGTAATAACAAGATCACAGAGTTATTTACTAGTATACATTACAATTAGGCCACAATATCTTTAATATCATAAAAGAACTTTACAAATTATTTCCGTAATACATATTCGTATAAGCAAGTTCCCCTTTTTAAAAAAAACAGCTTCACGCTGTGCAAGGAACCTTCTGTTAAGATCTTGTGAGAAGACCTTAGTCTCATTGCGACTTGCTTGGTAGAACTTAACGCTGATCTTCGTCTACCAGAGCGGAGTTGCGTTACTCAAGCCTAAATTCGTCCCAACTAAGAAATTCCCAACTCAATCCAAATGAAGCCTAATTTCCCTTTCATACAAACACCCATACAACCCATACAAACAAACTCAACAGCCAACCAAAACAAAAGTCCAACCAACCTACATCACCAGCACCGCTTAGCTAATGACTCTCTGCCTCCACCAACAAAGGTGGTGAGGAAACAAATCAAAGATTAAACTAGAATTAAGTCTAACCGGTATTGGCAATCTACCCCGCGACAAACCGACCCTTTATAAATCAAGATCCGCCGCTAAGCCCGCGACGGCCGACGACAAATAGCTGTGTGAAATAGAAATGGTATAGGGTAGAGTTGGAGTGGATTTTGACAATTGTACCCTGATTTATTGTTGTGAGGTAGGTAGTTTGAATGTTAGAATGGGATTTTGGGGTATTTAGTTTCTTTATTTGTTTATGTATTAATAGAGATATTTATTGAGATTTAATTTAATTGTGTTCAATGGTGATTACTGAAAACCGAAACTCTTAAATCTCTTACTAAATCTGCAAAAATCTATCTATACCAACGTAGAGGAAATCATTTATTGATTTATTAATAAACTGATTTTATTAATAAGTCAATAAATATTATAGATTTTGATCTTCACGCTCTATCCCGAACACAACAGGGTAGCTGGGTAAAGGGAACATAGTGATAAGACACTGCGTTCCCCAAAAGGTTTTCGCCGAATTTTGGAGTCATTGTGTGCCAAGGGGCCGAACTCAACGCCGCGTTTTGTCTCGACACCTGAGCAAAGGAATGAAAATATATTTCTTTAGATTAGATAAACAATTAATAAATAATCCGAAATGGGGTAACTCACAACCTCTTTTTACCAACTCAATAAAATACTAAATATTAAAAAAAAAATGCCAAGCACAAAAGACCCATCCATATCACTTCCAAGTGTTGTTCTACGGTAGATCCCGCCACAAATTATAGGCGCCGGTACAGCGGGAACGTGCTCCCCGGATCCCGGAATACCGGAATCATTGCTGGTATTATACAACGGATATTGTGCACGTTAGCTGTAATGTCGATCGCTGTTTAGAGAACGTTATAGCGGTATCGATTCTTGACCTGAACATATTGTGTAGATGGGATGCAATTGTAGGGGAAAATGGATATGTGGTGGAATTAAATACCTATACATATAAATAATATTTAAATATTTGTATGTAATTTGAAAATAACTAATCCAAAAATAATTAATTTTAATAATGTTGTCTGTCTGTCTTTGTCCAGGCAATTCTTCGCAACAGTTCAACTGATTAGGAGCAACACATAGGCTACGTTTATCCCGGAATTCCTACAGGATTTGGATTTACGCAGGAAAAATCGCTTAATCATATATCTCTTTTGATATTCTTATTTTCACAAATTGATTTGATAGTCTTTGCCCAACGGTAACAAATATTAATACCTCGTCATCGACTTTCTCCCTATTTAAGAATTAACTTAATTATGGATTCCGTACCGTCGATATAAATCCACCGACTTAATTTTTAACCAAGCTTCTTATGCCACATACGAGTACTGCCTCATACACGAGAAATATCGGCAATTCATTTTCTATTTCATAGACTTATTTCTAAATTATGTAGATTCCTTTACTTATACATAATATTCCACAAAAAGAAATAATGCGTTTCTCTGAGTGGAAATCGAACTCACAATCGTCAGATTTAGATGCTCCACTCCAATTTTAATAGCTATAAAAACCTTTTTTTTTATATATATATATATAATGCTTTTTTTCGCTTTTTCATTAAAAATACTAAAATTATACCATAAAGTACCTACTAAAATATATAGCCCAATTGTCCATTTCATACGTTATACAAATTAAATGAGTTATTTAATAGCCTATTCATTATATAAAGCAATTAATTGCGTCTCTAACATCTGGTCGGAGATAAAACGATATATCGATTCGTGAATACACCCTGTATTTCGATGTAATGAACTATTTATGATAGGAAATGTAATTTTAATTAGTTTAGTTTTACTATATTGATCTAAGCGGTACTTAACGCCGCCCTTTTTATTAATAGAGTGGAATAAATAAAGTCATTTATACAAAACCTTTGCTCAACTTTAGCCAATAAATTAACAAATTTATACATACATATCAAACTAATAACCCCCTTTAACTGAAAGTCGGTAAAAAAACTTTAAAACATTGACAAGAAAGACATTTTCGTCACAATTCAACTCGTACGTCTCAATCACTGTAATGGATACGATAAATAGTCGTCCGGGGAAACAGTTTACGGGAGCGATTGCGTCTCTTCATCTAACAACACGTCTTTATTACGTGTGTTTGTACGTTTGTAGTATGTAATTACTCGATCGTCTACAATTTTACAAGAAATAGAAGGAATTTAGAGGATGTGGTAGAATCGTTTGATTGTGAACGCGACAGTGGGTTCGATTCCCGTTCAGGGAAATAAATAATTTAATATTTTCATTTCCTTGCTCTAGTAATAAGTTAAAGTGCGGCGTTCAGTTCCGCCACTCAACATGTAATAACTCGAAAATTTGGTGGAAAGGGATTTTTTTTCTAAGCATAGATTAACAATTTAAAAATGTTAAAAATATCAATCAATCAGCAAGTCTATTTTCCTTTTTCTCTAGTAGGTATATTCCACTAAAACTAACGTTACTTTGGCTTTAATCCCACAACTATAACATATTTAAGCTTTCACTTTCATCTATCTACATTTGACTTTGAGCGGACTTTATAAATAATGTATTGAGAGTTTGTTTAGTCAAAGCAGAAGTGCATTTCAGTTGCAATTCTGACTGACACGACTGACGCGACTGACTCAAAATGACATTTTATTCACTGTTTCCATTTCGTTTTAAAGTTTTATTAGTTTTATTTATGTAACCTGTGTTTGTTTTTTTTTATTTTACGCTATACTATACCGTAGCACGTTGCTTGGTAGGCAGAAGGAACCTGGGAGCCTAGAGTTAACACACCCCGTTAAGACTGCTCCTCGCTTATCGCCGAATTTCTAAGTCGTAGAATGGTGGAATTCAACGCCGCGTTTACCAGAGAGAGGAAATTAAAATTTTAAATACATATTTAATTTCCCCAGGAGTCGAACCCATAACCTATCGCATTTACAGTCACACGCTTATGGAACAGTGACCAGTTTTTTATAACACATTTTATCCTATTTCATTTTCTGCTTTTCACCTAAAATTTAGATTGCAGTTGGTAACTAGCGACATTTTAAGCCGTGGTTTTTAAATTTTTTATTCTTTCTAATTCTAGATATAATAAGTAAAAAGAAAGAAAACCAAACAAGAAACTGTTCTATATAAACAATAAAGATAAAAAACCTACACTACTTACAAAATAACACCAAAAGATCCACAAAATGCAAATATAAACCTAAATAACGCGTGTACGGTCAAATAACGCTACCCATAGACAGCATCTGCTAAAGTCAAATGAAGTAAGCATAAACATTTATGGCATCAAAGCTCCCTAACCACTGGGATAATGTTAGAGTCATAGAACGGCACTAGGGAACGATTTACCCACTATTATTTAGTGAACAATTTGAATTATGTTTTTTGGCTTCATTCTGTATCCCGCACATAGCAGAGGCAGAAGGAACCTGGGAAGCTAGTGTCAAATTCTGGAAGCATTATTTGTTGAGTGGCAGACAGAGTTAACAGAATAGCTTTACCTCGAGTTGTAATGGAACCCAGAACCAGTAGAGTTTAAAGGGGGGCGAAGTGTCTTAACCCTAGGTTTCCTCTGCCTACCCTGCTGTGTGCGGGATGCAACGTGAAGCTACAAAAATATAATATCCATAAATAAAAATATAAAATATAACGTGTATCACAAAAATTTCTTTTGTAATAAAAACAAAGATAAGCATCGAATATTCAAAATAATCTATATATCTCAACGCTTGTCACGTAAACGAATTACTTTAACCGTTATTACAGCAATGATGTATAGCACCTATACAGCTTACTCGAAGCTATTAATCCACCAAACTTTGTGAGGAATTCCTTGCGTTTATAATCGTCATAATTTTTAGGTTTAAGCTGCAAGAACTTTTGAAGAAGTTTAATTTAACACCATTTTGGAATTGAATTTGATTTTTTTGTAACATTTACATATTGCTTACTAAAATAAATAATAACTTACACTAATATAAGAAAACTAAAGAGTTTGTGTGGTTGAAACTTCTAATCTCAGAAACTACTATTTAGAATTGAATAACCTTTACTGTGTTGCATTTATCGGGGAAGGTTAAGTTAACAATATATTTAACCAGAGAGAACCAGAGAACCAATTGAAAATGTTAAATGTATCGTTCCCCCGAGTGGGATCAAACCCACGACCGTCACGTCTACCACGTCACGTCACGCCACACACTTGTGCCACTGCTTTACGAGCCTCATAATATATTTATAATGTGTCATAGATCAAGTGGCATACAATGCGGAAGCGAAGCCCCAGGTCAAGGCTAGTATTATAGCATTTCTAATATCATGTTAATATCATGTTAGTTTATTATTACTGCTTAATATGCAAACGCTAAGAGGATTCTCTGATCAACAATAACAATATATAGATCAGTTTAATATAATATATACTTACGTATTATAGCTCATTGGATGCAATTTTCTTTTTTAAGTTGTGTCATGTCATTATGTCATAATAATAAATTATGTCATGTGGTGGAAGACAATTTACTAATTAATATTGATTGCGTCTCTTGTAATATTTTGTATTAATGCAAATACGTCATTGTTGCAACTGAGATCTGCCGGACTGTATCGAAGATGTTGAAGCCTATTTTCCTGTTAAAGTATTGTGTTTTTTTTTCACCAACCGCCCAACTTTCGAGTCAATGCGAGTTGAGTGGCATAACTCAACTCTGCGTTATATTAAGTTATGTTACCAGAGCGAGAAAATGAAATAATCTCACAACGAGAATCTAGCCCTCGATCTAGCATTTACAGTGAACCTCTTTACGCTACGACTTCAGCAACCAATCTAAATAAATAATTTATTTAGATTCGCAACGAAAACCTAATTAAAAACCTACCTCAAATATTTTCTACTTGTATGAATCACACAATACATCAATGCCTAATTTCAAAGCTCATAGCTTATTATGGCACTGTCCAATTCTATTTATGGCTCATCAGTTATAGGAGATAATCCAGCCTTCGGTGCCTCGTGACTGTTAACTTGACACCGCAGTGACGTCGTCGCTTTGCTTACTTAGCATATTGATTTATAAATTTATGATCATCTCGTACCTTAAATCTTGGACGTTTTTTACATTTTTCCTAGATTTTCTAGATTTTGTGTTGTAGTGGTGGGTTCCATGGAGATACTGTTCCAACGTTGAGCTCCACTCAACACATAATGTCTGGAAAATTTGGCGGAAAGTAGAGAGCAGAGTATCTTAACACTAGGTTCCTTGAGTCTAATCTGTTAGACGGTAAAATGTCTAAAGCTGTTTTTTATATATATGGCAAACAGTGTGACAGTTGTAGTTAATCCCTAATCAGGTATCTTAGGCCCTACTTAAGGAATTGATTATTTTTATTTCCCTAATCTAGCAACAATATACAACACAGCGCTGAGTTCCGCTGTTCAACGGAACGCAATGTCTAAAAAATTGAGAGGATAGTGGGAAACGGAATAACAGGATAGGCAAATGGAGTCTAGACTCAAAAATAAACGTGAAAAACATTAAATATAATTTAAAAAAATTAAAACAGTGAGATTTGAAGCCGTACACAATAAAAGAATTCTAATATTATATTATAAGCTCAACCATCGAAGACAACTGAATGTTTGATAAAGTTGTTACAACTTTTGTCGTTTAGCGTCCCCTATAGGAAGATTTTTGCCAAGCTTTGCCACTCAAACATTATTATTAAGAATGAAAATTTCACGAAAGTGGTTGATTTGGACTTTTTAATTATTTTTTTATCTTTTTAGAGTTACATTTGTACTAAAGATAATAATAAATAAGATAGTGCATAATACGTATGCGAATCTAACTTTTAATTGGCCGATTTTTTGTTTTTAGTTATTACACAGTTTTTTTTATACTTTTTAGTTATAAAATAATAAATCGAAATATATACGAGGATATTAATAGTATAAACATTATTGTTAACGAGTTCGAACTATTTAGATAAAAGGCAATGGTTGTTGTTTAAGACACCAATCAAATAGAAAAATAAAAACTTTGTAAATAACAAATAAAAATTTACTTATAAAATCAAAGTACGTCACTAGTACAAAATAAATATTTATTACAAAACTTTCCAAGTACCACAATTAGAAATACTTCCTTCTAAATCCTTGAAAGTGAAACCACACAAAGTATTCAATGGGAAAAAATTCAATCATTAGTTTTCTGAATAAAAAGCAATTTATAAAGTAGAATTTAATATGGGATTTATATTCGCGAACCACGAAAGAGCCCTTGGGTCAAAGTATCGCAATAAATCGAAATACTCTGATGGCAGTAAAGTTTGTTGAATAGACACAGGCAATAACAGCCGACTAGCGACGTCACGCCAGTTACGACTTTTTATAAGGGAATTAATTCTTTACGTGTCATAATGTTTGCTGGTTTCTTGCAAATAAATTGTTTTTTTTATTGTAGCTAAACTAGTAGTATTAATTTTATTTAACTAATAAAATAACTAATATTTTTATACAATAAATGGTCTAGTTTTTAGACGTTATAAACTATAAATAAATATATAAAAAAATTATATATAAAAAAATTACTATTTCTCCCGCATAGCAGGCAGAAGGAAACTGATGTGGAGACTCTTTTCTTCAATTTTATAGAAATTGTGCGTTGAGTGGCGGCGCAGAACGCCTTGCTTTGTCTACCAAATCATGGGAATTAAAATAATTTAAATACAACCATTTCTTTTGAGTTCAAATCGTGATCAAAGATTGATCTTAGAGCCTATACTGTTAGATTGTATTTTTTTTCCTTTTTCCCGTATACAGTAGAGTCAGAGTCCGCCGCCTTCCACCTGTTTTCCAGACATAACATGTTAAAAAGCGAAACTCAACGCTATATTATGTCAAACATTTGTATGTAAAACTTTTTTGGTCGTTTAAAGAAATATGCGCAGAATATTTTAATATAGAGGTGGGAGAGAAAACGTAGCTTCACCATTCAAGTAAGACATTTAAGAAGTGCAGGTTCAAGTACGATACGTTCAAATAAAAAATAATAATAATTGGAACCAGCTTTCATCTTCGTTGAAATGGCAAGATTGGCAGCAGAAAGCTGAGTAGCAGAACTTAACATCGCACTAAACCTGCCACACCCGAGAAATATAAGGAGGAATTGAACACACGACCGTCGCGTAACAGACCCAAAGTTTATACGTTTTCTTAAAATAAATTAAATATTTTACCCATATTTATGTAAAATACAAAACTTATTTACTCACAAGTAATCTAGTTCTATCAATTCTAATTTTCCTCTAATCAGTAATGATACGCATCGATAAGCCAACGCTTATTGACGCAGCATGCTGATTAATTGGTTAGCTTAATATAATATTATCTCGGTTACTTAACATGTTGAGGTTTAACCAACAGTAGTATATAGGTTCCCAATATTTCTATAGGCAGAGCGAAATAAGTAGAATAAATAAAACAGCCTTAGTTTTTAGTATTTATGGATTTGGAATAATATTGGTAATTTAGTAAAGAAAATATGGGACAAGGGACCAAATCGCAAATAGCCAGGTTATTGGAAAAGTTAATTCCTTAGTCTCAAAACGCTCTCCGTCACTGTAAGAGGCGACGAGATACCTATCTGATGGCACGTCCGCGCCTTAGCGTAACAGGGCCCAAAGGTCCAAGGCTGTCCTGATTAGCGTACGCAGGGTAATCCCCTACGCGAAAACGAAAAGTGAGCGTACATCAGAGCTCGTATTTCTTCGGAAGTGAGGTACTCTTACCCGTCTCCGTGCGATGACGCTATAAAGACCACTCCAGGTCAACAGCACTTTGTTCATTTGAAAAAAGATATACTTATGTGTTACTAAATCAAACCAATGGACATAACAAACCAAAATAGTAGTAGTGTTTGAAACATTTGCGTATTTAGATATTATTTTTAACTTTGAAAAGATTTGTTCATGTAAATGTTTTATTTTTATTTTCGGGGCAAGTTTTGTTGTAAGTAAAACTTCTGTGGTGGGCACCAGACTATTTTGGGATGGGCACGGCCCGCTCAGTCCCACCCCTTCCTACGCTCATAGTTTTAAATTAAGCAATTCATTTATTCTACAACGAGACCATATATAGGATTATACGAAATATATAAACTATTTGAAGTTAGCCGTTCAACTTGGTAACATCGTAAATACAATGTTTAAGTTCAATTCAGTTGAACAATCAAGTCGTTCGATCAACGTCGTTTGAATATAGAACGCACCTTTAGGTATAGAATATAAATCATATTGTCACCAACCTGCTTGTAAGGATGTGTGGATTTTATATGATTGTAGGAAACCTGTTCTAATTAGTAATTATTTAAAGACCGTCGTGGTCTAGAGGGACAGTGACTCTATTCGCGAGTTGTAGATTTGAATCCCATCCAGGGAAAAATTGATACTTAAATTATTTTAACTTCTAAAATAATAAAGACAAATCGCGATAATCAATTCCGCCCTTAAGTATACAATGTCTCGATGAGTGGAAAATAGAAAACGAAGTGTCTTAATGGTATGTTTATTTGCCTACTCTGTTTCTCAAATTTAATATAATGACAATATGACTATTAAAAAGTATTTGCTTTTTATTAATCACATGATTACTGTTCTAAATTTAAGAAACACTGTAGTAAAGTTCGTATAATTCATTGATTTACTTTTTAATCCAGCCAGAACTTCCTCCGAGACCATAAACATAAATCCGCAAACTGTTCACAACAAACAATTTGAACAAGTCGAGAACATTATTAATACCAATGACCTTCCGAACGCGAAAATTTACCGACAACTTTCATTCCACAAACGATCTATTTCATAAAGACAACCAAACTATCTCCAACTCCAAACGGATCTTCGTATTAAATTTTAAACTAACGACTCGAATCTGCGGGCACATCGAAATTCCGAAAGTACACTACGTCCTCATAAAGAGTTAATATTTCAACAGAGCAGACTAAGAGAGCAGTAGTCACAGCCGAAGTTTTAATTTGCTTAAAGTTGTTACAAGTTGGAACGGGTCCCTCGTTGGGCGCCAAATTAGGTACAGTCACTGTAACAGTATAAAAGTAAGAAGACGTTAGTCTACTGATAGTTTTAATTCATGCCTCTGTGCAAAGTTTTTTTCACGTTTTCTGTGATTTCGCAATGTACCGCTTTAAACTCTTTTTCTCTTTTCAACAGGATAAGGTGAACCGTGGAGCGAGGGCACATTAAAATTCATGATCGGTTGTCTCTTACGATTCTCTGGTCGAAATTTAAGAGTCTGTTTCAAAGAGCTCGGATGATTTTCTAGTCTTTTTCTACCTGTCTGTGTCTGAACAGATATATGTTAACGTTAAATTTAGACATTGTTAACTCCCACATTTGAATAAAGACGCGTGTAAAATATTTAAAACTTTGAAAGCCAAAATTTCTGTTAGACTGTTCTAGAGTACTTTTACTTTGTAGTTTTCACTTTTACAAAGATAATATAAAGGTGAGTTTGAAAATGAAAAGAATATGAAATTGGCTTACCGTATTTTGACTTCTTTGGACTGCCAGTCACTATGCTTATCGAAGCTAATAAGTATGGCTGCGATTTCCTGTAACAAAAGAAAATAAGATAAATTTATTATAGTTTTAAAGATCTATGACAATTGAGGCCATTCTGGCGTTGCACAGTGCGTAACTGTAAACGCGATGGTTATGGGTTCCATCCTCACTTTGGTGGGAAGGTAAAGTCTGCCACGCAATGTCTTAAAAGTTAGACGAGAAATGCGGTTACTAAATGTTTTAACACTAGACTCCCTCTGCCTACTCTGCAAGATGCGGAAAACATAAAAAGAAAATAATATAAATACATTTGCTGAATTAAAAAGTAATATTGCAGAAATATTTGTGAATATCTACGTGACTGGAATATTTAGATGATATCCGCTATTTATCAACAAATAAGCTTAGGCTTTAAGATCATTTAATGGTTCTGTACATATATTTATCTTCCTACTCCTCCTAAAAGAGTAGACCGATTTCAATGGAGTTTTGAGTGTACGTTTCAATGGTTGTATCGTTTCGATGTGTATAAAAACTGCACATGCATAGTAGACAAATGTAGTGTTAAGACATTCCATCTCTGACGTCAAGCCTAATTTTCACTAATGCTTGCTGAGTGGCGGCACTCAACGCCGCATTCATTGTGGCACGACGATCTTAGTAAAGACTTTTTTACAATATACGCACATATTATCAATCTATAGATACCTACTTTAAGAAATAAATAAATATGCTATAAAATGTACAAAGAATACATTATTTACTCTATTGAATATCACAGTAATAGTTACATGTGAAATATATCATCGATTTACGATATTGTTACGTTGCAGGAAATTTAATCATAATAATTGAAACTTCAGAATTCAGATCGAACATTGTTACTTACGCTACATCTTTATTGTGTGTTCAGGGTTCTTTCCTGTATTGATACTACTGTTATAATATTTTTTGCAGTAAAATATGAATAAAATTAGATCTATAATAGCAGGCAATCTAAGAGTAATCGCGACGGTTATGGGTTCCTTTTTCACAGGGTGAATGATTTTTAATTGTTCGTGTTTGTATAATAGTAAGCAGTCTAAGAGTAATTGCGACGGTCATGGGTTCCTTTTCCACATGGGTTCATTTTCAATTTTTTTTTCTGGTTAGAAGACAAAGCGCGTTGAATTCTGACACTAAGCATCCAAGACGGTGGTTTGTGAGAGACAGAATATCTTAACACTAGGTTCCCCCTAGTACATTCCGCATATGGCAGGCTAAGCAGTGAGATTCTAGTATCAAAATACTTCGTTTCCTACTGTCCAATTTTTGAGACATTTCAGTTCAGAACGCAAAAATTAAAATAATTCTTTCCCCTAAGTTTTTAAGAGGATTATTTTCTTAATCTAATTAAAGGCTGACTTCGGATTCCACCACTGCACAGGTAATATTTTTAAAAAGGATGAAAGAAAAATAGCTGAAATTGATTCTTCCATGATATATAAGGTGCATCAAAATAAAGGACCAAAGTATCTAAATTACCAATAAATTCGGTGAACACCAAACCAATTCGATGTACGTAAATAACTCTAATGGTGGTACTGGTATCCATAATGGCTCAATTTTCACAATAGCTTGATGTAAAATCCAAATACTACGACGCTATTTCAATAAACAATATGAATTTATAATGAGAAAATTTTCAAACGGTATCGATAAATTCATATTTTTGAACTATTTTCTTCACTAAACAGCGATAGAACAAGAAAATGATCGGCCTTTATGTGTATTTTCATGTACTGTACCTAGAAAATGCATTGAATGATTGAAAAACTAGTATAATTTTGATTTTAATGGCAGGATTAAATTTTATTGTAATTTTAGTAGAAATATATATAGGTTCTTAACTTATTTGAGAATATTTTACCTCAGACAATAATAACTTGAGATCAACCCACTCAAGTTCAAAATAAATTAAATACTAAATACATTAATATTTAAATTAATTTAAACAAAGCACCAAAGGTTAAATAAAATATTTTAGTCTGCATTATTACTTTTGATAATATTAATTAATCTCACTGACTGTCTACTTCACGTAGTACCTAGAGTAATCTCTTTATGATACTAAAATAAAATAAATTAAGTAAATTAGAATTGGTCTTCATATTTAAATACTTGGCCAAACACTAAGCATCCAATATTTATTCATAAAACAAAGTATTTTATCACTAAATGTCAATATTTAAAAAAAAAACGAAAAAATCCACGAAACAAACATAAAATCTACACATTAAAAGAAAATCCTATCTTAATAGCTTAAATTCAGTATTAAATTTTAAGGAACCCAAACAGCGAGTGTGTACAAATTTCCTTAGTAAATTTATAAACACTTTGGGACTACTGCCCTTATTTATGGGGCACTGTAATCTGGAGCATAGCTAAGTAGCTTTCGCTACACCAGGAAATGTCAACGTTTGTTACAATCGGCCTGCTCGGGGATGGTTGGAAATAAAACTTTGCTTACTAACTTTTATATGTGTTTTTAGATATATTTCTATTGTATATTTTTATTAATTAAGTGACAAAATAAATAATAATGTTAAAATTAAGTTAATTTCATGTTATTCCAGCACACAGAGGTGGGTGAATCGAATCTGGGTTAAAACTTTCCTTTCTCCACATTCCACCTACTCTTCGATATATTGTGTATTGAATGGTGGGACTCCACTCCACTCTACTCCAGAATAAAGGCATTAAAATGATTAATTACTTCAAGACAAACTATGGGCCGCTACGCCACCACAGACGCTACACCTCTAACATCGTAATTCATAACTAATTTGACAACGTTTACTTCCAACTCTACTTCAAAAGATAAAAACGCAAAGTATTCTAATCGATGAAAAGGTCGAAACGTCATACATACGAGTATGGGATGAAATATGTCCGTCAGAAGAATTTTATGGGGGTAGGAAATATTCTATAATGAATTCCTTCGACATATGAAAATATACTCCATGTTTGAATAAAAAATAGCATTTATTATGCCCCCAGTTATTATGCCCCAATCATTTTTCCAGATGTGACATACATACATATACAAAATATATATATAATAAATAACGTTCCGCGTACAAATGGGTACTCTCAATACTATCCGTTCATTTTCGTAATTTGCTATAAAATATTTATTTATTTGTATTTTCATATGTTATTACTATTTACATAGTATGTTGGTTTGTTTTCCACATTGGTTTGTAAATGAATATTTTTATCATACTCTTACAGGCTATTCAGAAGACGTATGTACTACATTTCCTTAGTACGTATAATAAATGCTACATTGCTATTAACTTGTTATATTAATTTTTTATATGTATGTATATATAATAATAGGAAAAAAGATCGATTTCTATTCGAGGAAATGAGAAATAAAATAATAAAATATTATATAGTGAAATATTTATTATAAGTATACGTAAATTGTATGAAAGGCAATGTTTGATTAGTTTATATTTAGTTATTATCAATATTGAACCCGAATAGTGATGGCGTAGGTACCGTTGTAGAGAACAAGTGCTACGACGCTACGACCTCTACATATACTCTTTCTACTTCACTTCGTCATCAACTTCTTTAAGCATGCCCGAGGAGTCCTCATCATTTTTTCATGACATTCCTTCAGTATCATTGACTCATATAGTGATTCTAAAGATCAGACGAGGTATGCTTCCCAAAGCATCTCTATGCCTCTCTCACCACTCACTTTTGCTTACCAGGAATTAAAATCGAACAAAATACCAAAAATCTAAATCGTTAGACCATTAAGGAGTCCCAGAAGCATAGTTAGAACTCAAGAGCACCAGACCGCGCTAGTTAAATGTAGATCATTTACTTAATTTAGAGTAGCAAAATACAAAACACACAGTAATTCACAATAAGGAACTTATTAAAAACCACATTCAGTGGAACGTTATACAAAATGAGGAAGAATCATTAAAATTTTGCCCTCGAGGGTCGGACATGTTCAGAACAATAAAATTGATTAGCGAGCGTTTCTATTGCATGAGCTGAGCGGTTTGCTTTGTTGGGATTGTTTGATGGTGGAATTACTTAAATATGGTCTTTTGTAAGCGAACAATGACCGTCTGACTAAATGCGTTAGGTGTGGGTTCAAATACAAGTTGGGAAATATTTATTATGTAGTTTTACATTGATGTTTCGATAAAGTTTAAGTTTTAAAGTTGTATATTGTACACACATATTTTTTTAGTTTCATACTTGCCGATTACTATGTATAGTGTTAGAACACTCTACTTTTCATATTATTTCTAACATTTTAACCTTTGACAATACAAGTGTATCAACAACCCATATATATTTTTTTAAAAAGCAAAGAAATAGTATAATTATGTTATTAGTACAAGCATAACAGTGAATTCGAATAAATTAACGTCATTGGCAAAACATTCTGGATTTCTATATTTTTTTTCTCTTAAAAGATGATCCTTTACCATTTTCGGTTTCGAGTAAAACGTTCGACTTTATTATTTTACCATATTTACCAAATTTTACCATTCCACCGTACATTACGGCCTCTGGTACTCATAACCAGGCACTACGTAGCCCTCCCTGATTGCATTCGCCCTTCAGTCATAACGCTAACGACCCTACTGACGCCATTTCTGTCGCGATAATGGTTAATTTTCCAGCCCTCTCTCTAGATTGTTTAGAAAATAAACGTGATAATGTTCATTAGCTCACTTAATTTTCATAGAGGCTGTTATTTATGTTTATTATGAATGTAATAAGTTATTATATGTTTTGGAATTAAATTTTGTTTAAGTTTTTGGAGTTTTGTATGTAGAGACGGTTGTAGAGTTCGATTGTGGACTCCGAGGCCAGGAACTTTGAAAATCAGGCTACGGAACAGCTTAAATTTATTTAAAATATAAATTTCAAGTGTATTTTCACAATAAATCAAATTGATGAAAATAAAACTAACTTAAAATATCGAGTTACTTTGTACTAAGCTAATTTTTTTTCTAGGGTAGGCAAAAGAAAATATCAGTACCAAGACATTTTATCCTATACTTTATTTGCGAATTCAAGGCAGTGAATGTTATGGCGAAACTAAACGCCGCTCTTTGCCTCACTAAAAACGAAGAAATTAAATATTTTAATAAAATTAATCTACAATCATCGCGGTCCCATTTAAGTTATGTAGTATATTTTTGATCGATATAAAAATAATAATACAACTTAGACAAGATCTAAAATGTATTATAAAATAACATTTAGAATATCAAAATATTCTCTCGGCTCATACATCTCTGTTAACATTTAATATTTACTACGGCTATTATTCAAACACTTATTCCACATATAAATAAATATCCTAACGTATAACATACAGTGGAATTCCCAAGAGGCTTATATTAGATGCCTTTGCTCTAGTTTATTCCAATTTCTAAACGGCGCTAGTTCTATGTCCAATGAAATTTAACTTTCAAAGGAAATCTTTAATTTAGTTTTTTAAATTGAAGTAACGTTTTGCTTAAAGTTATTTTTTTAGCTTAACGCTGTGTACATGTGGAAAAGGCAGGGGAACCTACATAACATAGTGTTAAGACAGTGTCTTTCCCTTTAAAACACGTCTGTTCATCACTTTTCGTCGATTTCTTTAGGCATTGCGTGTTGCACCCTCCAACAAATTGACATATTTCTCTAAAAATCAACACAAAGTTCCGTAGAACGGAGTATCTTACACAGTGTTTATTGTCTCTACCCACTGCCTACTACTATAAATGGAAAAAGATCGTAAAACTATGAATAAAGGCAAATGCAATACGATTAGAGTCCAATTAAAAAATTACACCCGCGTACTATATAAAAGTAATTAGCGAGTAAAATTAACACATAGCAAGCAGGTGCTGGTTACGTTCTCGTTAGTTTGCGGGTAGTTTGTTAACATTGTTAGAGGGAATTTTGCTATTGGTTAAATATATAATAAGGTAGTATAGCAATGTTAATATATTTATTTGTTTTGTTTTAAGCGTATGTTATAGTAAACCTACCTGTATTTAAGAGAACTCAGTGTTTTTAAAATACATTTATTGTCGTTCATTTTAACTAAGTTTCCTAAATATAAAAAAATACGTCATCCTAATAGCTAACAAGCCAAACAAAATAAAAACCTATAACTAAATCGATATAATAATAACCAAAGAGCAAGTACATAAACATAGGCAAATAAAAGGCGTGTGATAATAACGTATTGCTTAATTGGCTGAAGCGCTTGAAAGGTTTCCAAGTTAGCAGATTCCAATCCTGGAATATAGTCTCTTTTTTTTAAATATGAGAGAAATTCTTTTGAAATTCTATCTACGCACAGTCGAATCTATTGCGTGTAGAAAGATGATATTTGATATGAAGGAGAGTGTAGGGTAGGTTTAATTTAGGTACAGGAGTAGATTTAGTAGATTTCTCGTTTCATCATTAAATGCAAATTAGCAACTCCCAAAATCTATATAATTTCAATTATCATTATAAATAAATAATTCGAAAGTTAAAAATTTATTCTACTAAATAAATAGCACAGCACTTTTATAATTGAAACACGTTCATAGTGTGTATTTAATTCGTCCGTTTAAACTAGTTTAGCGGTTAGTTGGCTGTAAATTGTTTACGAACGCGCTGTTGCTACAAACACCTAACCCCTTTAAAAGGTTTTATTTCAATACTATTTTACTTTAATGTGATAGTAGAAATGTATTTATTTATTAGTATTTTAGCAAATTCACGCTTTTCCCGCTTAGCATGGTTGACAGAGGGAACAGAGGGAACCAATTTTTAAGACATTCTCTACCGGAGCGGGAAAATGAAAAGAATTTAAATATAATTATTTCGATTCTGTGAGTGTATATAGTCATCAGAATAGTCTGATACATACTGTTCTGCTGTGCCATAAAGCTATCGTTCAATTAGTTCTTTTAATTAAGATAAGTCCCTTTTTTAGTTCATCTATTTGAATATCAGGGTTGATTTTAATGTTAAGTGACTCTGATTTCTAGTAACTCAAGAAACTTTATGATATGAGTAGCGCAACCAAGTGCTGTACTTTTTTCAGAAAATCGAAGAAAAGTATGTTTTTTTTTTTTCAATTTCACAGTTTATCACGCACTGTTTTTCTTTTCAGCTCAAATTTGAGATATTTCGCGTTGAGTAGCAGCACCTAACGCCCTACCAAAACAGGATACTGAAAATAAATGAAATATAATAATTTCTCTGAGTCACTTCCAAGCTATAAACATAGCGTTTTTACACTCAAAAATATTTTTTTAATATATTTTTGAAATCGAACTCAGAACCATCACCTTTACAACCAAAACGTTCCTCCACAAACGTCTGTGCAATTTAATTTGTGTCACCGTTCCCACAATGTTTATTTCCATTGAGGGCAAAAACACAGATAACGACAGACAAACGCAAAGCTTCCGTCGCGGCAAAAAGGCTAGGCTTAGCTGATACCTGCAATCTTCATTCGTATTGCCTGTTCAAGGTGAATTGTCGTTTCTTGTACCCGTAAGGCAATTTTCTACTAGGGTTTAGTAAATGGGGGTATTATTGGTGGTATCGTGGTGATAGGTTCGATTTTTTGTTGAAAGATTGTTTTTATTATCAATGACTCAGGTTAAATATTTTATTTAACATATTTCTCTCTAAAACATGATCCCTTTCAGTATTCTATGTGATAAGTACGTAAGGACGAGTTTATTTAATTAAAGTAATGGATGAATGAGTTTATTTAAAGAATAAAACTTAATTTTAAATATAACTTTTTACGTTCTTTAGAACATGGTTGCATGCTTTGAAAGCAGTGAATAGCACGAAGCTGTCAAAGCAGGTGCCTGAGTAAAACTAAGCGAAACTAGTGTCAAAGCACTTCGTTTTCCACGATTCACCCAATTTCAAAATACTGAGAGTTGAGTGGAGGAACTTAACGCCGTCATTAATTTCACCAGGGTAGGGAAATGAAAATCAATTTAGTCCACATTGCGCGAAAACAACCTAATGATATTAAAGTCTAATAGCCCGACATTGGGTAAATGGGATATAGCTAATTATCACTTAGTAAATATTAAACGTGATGGCCTAAGGTACGAATGTAAATAGGGAATGATTATTTTCAAAATATATGTTTACGGCCTTTTAAAGTGTAAACTTATATTTTGAAATTTACGTCTTAAAATGCCAGAAACTTATATCTATATCTATACTTATAATAAAATCGTAAGAGGGTTGGTGTCTGTACTTGGAAGATATTTAAAAAATATATTATTGGGAACCTTTATTAACCTAATAGAACCCAAAACAATGATTTTAAAAATTTTTGTCTGTTTGTCCGTTTGTCTGTGCGTTTGTCATCGCTAATCTCAGAATCGACTTAACCGATTTAGATTCGGCTTTCACTATTGGATTCTGGCTAGCTTCCGAAAACATATAGGGTTCATTTTATTACAATCGGTTCATACATAAAAAATTATGTCAATTTAAAGTAGGTATTTAGTTTAATATTTTTTTTGTTTTTTAATTTCTTTATTAATATTTCTATTATAAGCGGGCGTAGCCGCGCACGGGCCCACTAGTTTTGAATATAATTATGAAATGGTACCCACAACCATCGAGTTTACAATATAAATATCGAACTTGTAACCATCTCTATAAACTTATCGCCTAAATAATCGTTTTTCATAGCTATCTAAAATATTTACTCAACAATATGAACAGTAAAGGTCGCATCGATCGTCCGTAATCGACTGTTCCCGCCTAGCTTCCGTAACATCCCACTGTCTACTTGATTTACGACTTTAACCCCTTTCCTAAAAATAATAAGGCTCACAATTGCTGAATCATTTCCTTGGTCCGGATAGAAATTTTTATTCCTCATATTATGCATTTGAAAGATTAATGTCTTCAGGAACGGATTTAATGTGTTTTATATAAGTTTGGTGTATACAGATATTATCTTTACGCGTATCTTTTAAGGAATCTTCTTTGTCAAAGGTGACAAATCTTTCTAGATTTCCAGAAATAGAATCTTCTAGATGGTACTATTTTATCGGCCCAGCGTCCTTACTTAAGAGACACTGTTCTCCAATTCTCGTCCACTTTTCGAGATAGTCTGTTAAGTGGCGGTAATAAACGCCACGCTTTGTCTACTAGATAGATAGCTTATTTATTAGATCTCAGAACTGGCTTACCCAAATCAGAAATGTATATCAATAACATAATGTTATTATTGAATTGGTTGAAACTTTTATAATTATGTAGTTCTAGCGGTCGAAGCCGCTAATAATAAATATAAGCCTTTAAATATACTTCACGAGGCCATCGTGGCGGAGTGGCACGATCATTTAAATGCAACGCTTGTAGGTTCGATACCCAATATGGGAAGTGAATTATTATTTGCTAATACTTTTATTTCTTTGTAGTAACAAGGCAAAGTGCGGCGTTGAGTTCCGATACTCTACACTCAATATCTTGAAAGTTTCATCGGAAAGTGGGGAATGAAGAACATGAACGGTGAACAAGAGAAACTATCTTAATACTAGGTTCCCTATACCTACCTTAAACTAAGCTTTAAAAAATCTAGTTCTTTATATAAGTAAGATAGCCTCTAGGCTTTGTCAAGTTATTCATTGTACCTAAAGCACCCATTGTTACAGAATATTACTTAATGTTTATTCCCATTTAAATCATTGTATTCGAATGAAAATTTTTAATTGCGGTTTTGAATTGCTGTCTTGTCGACTTGATTGACTGCGAGCGGATTGAGTCTGGCTTTTTTTTATATGCTAGATAGTAATTGTGATGTTGTTTTTTGTTTTAAATATATTTTTTAGTTCATTCTGTATCCCGCACAAAGCTGGGAAGGTAGAGGAACCTGGGAACCTAGTGTTAAGAAACGCGTTCCTAGCCCTAGTTACTGTCGAAGTGGAGTGGTAGGAATTAACGCTGTGATTTACCTTGTTAACAGAGCGAGGAAATGAAAGTAATAGCTTAAAAGTAAATCTCTAGTAAATCTCTCTCTAGTAAATCTCAATATTCTGCTGGGTAACCAAAAAGAATAGCGTTAAGACACTCCGTTTTCCTCTTTTCGCCCAAATTTGATTTTATTTGACTGATATAGGTAGGAAGCTTGGTATATTATATGAAAAACACAAAAGAATAACCTCGTTTATCGGTTGTCGCCAAAGTTCAAATGCCATACATACTCTGTGACTCCAATAAAACGACTGACTGATTAGTGCCAAAATATTATTTTATCCTATATTTTTTCATAAAATGTATAAAGACAAAATAAAAATATGGCCACTAAAAATATAGAATGATAAAAGGTTTGTATTTTCGTTAACGAAAGCTAATGGCCTTAACAGCGATCCTTATTAAATATTTAAATCATTTGAATAATGATTCCTGAATATTCAAACAATATTATGAATATATTACATTTACTTTATAATAAATTTTAAATCAAGCTTATGTTTGAAATCATTTCTAACGACTCAGCGTTTGAAGAACAATGGTTTTGGGTTCGATGCCTATTCCGGGAAATGTATAATTATTTCTATTTCCTTGTGACGTTTCGTTCTGTCTTGTAACCAGACCAGGGACATGTACGTCATTATTCATTCCCCCGAATGAGACATTCAAAGACATTCTCGTTTCCCGTGCACCGCCCTATTTTGTCTGGCAGAGGGGTGAAATGAAAATAAATACAATCACTCCCGCTAATGAGAATCGAACCCACAATTATCGTTTTTACAGGCTGTGTCCACTGCGGCACCACATTGTACTTATACATAATCTATATATATAAAATCGAAAGGTCACTCACTCATCACGAAATCTCAGAAACTACAAGTGCTAGGAATCTCAAATTTTGCATAAGAGTTACTTATAGGACGTAGGTGCTTGCTAAGACGGGAATTTGCAATATTCGTTTTTGGGGTCGAAAGTTTGTATGAAATTTTGTTACTACAAATGCTAGGAGTCTCAAATTTTGCATAGACGTCACTAGGACGTAGTCATGGAGACAGAAATTAATAATAACATAGTTCACGCGGGTGAAACCGCGAGCGGGCCGCTAGTACATACATATAAACTGTCCAAATTTTCATTCTAAATTCACCTCCACCAAATTCACATTATAAATCATTTTTCTTCAATTGTCAACATTACAATATATTCTAAATATATGTACCTATGTATGATACACTAGACATATCTACAAAACTTTGTTAAAGCTCGGTTTATATTAAACCGAATATAACGACCTGATTAAACAATATGCCGTTAAAATAACATTAATCATCCTAAATGCGGCAGAGAGTCGAGCCTCAGCCTCGGAGAGCCCATTGTGACGTGTTGGGACTCTTGTCGGGATTTTGTGTTTCCAACTTCAAACATTAAAACAGTTGACAGATGACTTTTTGTTGAACGTTTATAAAGCTTGTGTAACTGGTGGTTTGGCTTAGGGTAGATTTTAGTTTGTTTTCCTTTAAGGTGGTGTAGATTCGGTTCCCGGGTCGTGTATTTTTTTTAGTATTGTCATTTTGTCCCATAAACTTTCGAAATTCTTTTGAAATTCTAATAAAATAATAAATATATGTAAATATTTTACGACACATGTATTCAAGAACATTCTAATATAGTAAAACATAATATAGATCAAAATATTAAAAGAAAATTTGGGAACGGAGTATCTTAACATTAGGTTCCCTCTTCCTACCTCCCGACATGCGATTATAAATTATTTTTCGCCATATACCTATTAATATATATAGCGGAGAATAATAAACAAAAGATAATTACATTTTCAAAAAAAGATTAGATCTACACAAACAACACAAAGGCAAAATACGAATACACGTGTTGACGTTTTGGGACTAAAGTGTGAAATATTCGACACCGACAGCGCGGTGTTATATCTCAAAGGAAATGTCCTACTCTCTACAGCTCTCTGTTTATACGAGTAAAGACTTACAGGCTTTTGAGTTATATACTGGGATTTACTGAATATTAGTGTATTTGTTTAGTAAATTAATTTTAAGTATAAAAACCAGCCAAGTGCGAGCCGGACTCCACTCTCTCTCTCTCTCTCTCTCTCTACCACTTTTCTCATTTTAAATATACTAATTATATATAGAGAATCATAAAATCCAAAGGAAAGATGATGAAGCAATAGCCAGTGGTAAGAGAGGCAACACCTGTCACCGATTAATTTTCGATAACCCATTATACTGCTTGAAGGTCATGTAAAAACCATCAGAACTCCCAGCAAGGCAGTGGCAAGCAATGAACGATGTATGCAGAGACCATAACGTTTTGCGTCCTTCTCTCTCTGAATGCCTACTAAGGTTAAAATATGAGACCTCCACAAGTTTTTAAGAAAAAGTGTTTTGACAAACCAACAAACAAAGTGATTATATAAGTTCCATTTTTATTAATATAAAACAAAATATATAAAAAAAAAGAAGAAGAAAATGAACCTAAAACTTCATAGTTACTAAAAAGCAATTTTCAAGAGTAACATATACCTGCAAAGCTATAGGCACATCACGTAGCGGGGGCCGACGTTGAATTCAGATTGGTAAAATAATTTTATTTTATTATAGTTCGCGTGACTGAAAAAAACATTCGCCTTCACAGAGTGCGAGCGTTGTCTGTACAAGTGGTATTTAATTTCGATTTAGTGAAATAATTTGTTTTAGAATTGCTAGTATAGCTTTGTACTAACATTAGAAGTGAATAAGTTAATCTGACGTTAAACGTACTATATTTACGGCAACGTTGAATTCTTATATCTAGGTATTTGTTTTTATTTATTTGTTTTATCAGCTTGCCGCTGTAACCCGCATGTAACAGGGTAGGCAGAGAGTATCTAGTTTTAAGACACTCTCCGTTCTCCACTTTCCGCCGATTTATGGAAACATGTTTGTTGAGTGGTGGAACTTAACGCTGGGATTTTTGTATTGGTGCCAGAACCAAGAAATGAAAATATTAATAAATAATAACTCAATCCCTCGAGCGGGGATCGAATTTACAACCGTCGCGTTACAGTCACACCCTTGTGCTCCTGGGCAAACTAACTTGCGGCCTAAACCTAATGTAAGCTAAAAAGTTATGAATTTCTAGTTTTTTTTTTAAATATAAAACTCTAGGTTAATATTTAAATAACAGATTACACCATTTATGTAACATCAAATGAACATGACAACAGAAAAGCTCAAACTCGCGCGATAATAAACTTACAATCGCGATAGATGTTTAAGCTGGATGACGCTAAACTTCACGCTGTACAATTCAAATGTGACAAGATAATAATGATTGTTTTAAAGTTTGTGACACCTTTCCAATTTAGTGGAGTTATATCTAATATGATAATAGTTAAGAAGGTAAGGAGGCCTTCGAGGTGCAACGGTATAGCGTCTGACTTAAGCGTGACGGTTGGAGCTTCGATTTCCGTTCGGTGGAATTGGTCATTATCAGTTCTTCGTTCTGGTAACAAGAAAACAAACACTCAGTGATAAGTTCTGCCATTCAATGCGTAATGTCTCGAACTTAAGCCTGGATTTTCTCTGCCTATCCATGCCATTAATAAAAAAATAATAAAAAAGCACCGTAGTTAATTATTTCACTGCCTTTACAGTAAAGATGAAAATTCTAATTAGCAAAATCCTAATTTTGGAAGATTTATTCCAAAATCAAAGAAACATTATTTTTAAAAGAGTAAAACTAGAAGAAACTAAATAATCTTATAAAGATTGCGTTTTTATCTTTTGAGAAACGAAAAGAATCTAAAGAAGATTCCCTTTCTCACAAAAAAGAAAACACGTGTAATAAACAAAACTTTAAAAGCCCATACTACTATAAAATACATACTAATTGGTACACAAAATTAATTTCTATCTTTATCTATCTATTTCTATCTTTTTTATTTGATGAACAGCCTCGTCCAGGTCCGTGTCTCGACGGCGTGCTATCGCGATACCAACTTCCTTATCTGGGTGAAAACTTACATAGCTTTGTTGTTTCTCAACTTTGATAGTTTGGAATAGATAAAGCCTTTTAATCTTTGATATACTAAATTTAATTATTTTAAAAAAATGTCTGTATATTAAATATTTTTACGAAAAAAATATTGGTGGTGGTGAAAAATTAAAAATCGGAAGCGAATCTATGATATATGATATGTTTTGTGTGCTTGTCTATTTTTCTTTTTGTCTGTGATATGAAAAAAACATGCCTACAGACTTTCTATTCTCTCTCTCTCCTTTCTATTAGTTCGGACGCTATGACGCCGTTAAAAAATTAGAAAAATAAAATACTAAATATCATACGACTATAATTTAATATGAAGAACCCATCAAATGATAAACGAGTGCCACAACTTTTCCAAGTAGTCCAGTCAGTAGATACAAATGTTCCTTTTTCTCGAATCCACTCTGTTGCGAAGTTTGGTGTTTAACAAGACATATCCATTGGAAGACGCGACCTTTTAATTGGATTCTAACTTTACACAAACTTTGAAGATTTCCTTTTATTTTGTTGAGTTTTGTACTTTTTATACAAAACATACATACATAGGAGTAGGTGTGTATTTTTATTACTTTTTGTACATGTTTGTTAAGCTTGTAGATAACTAATCTGCTCCTCCGAATTCGGATATGACTTGACATTGAGAGTTACTTAAATTAAAATACTTAGTTCACAATAAAAATATATTATTTTAAAAAAATATTATCGTTTATTAAGTTTTTTCCCTAACATATTTTTTGACGTCACAGAAAAAATCCTACGTCTAAAAAGAAAAATCTCAAACGAGCCAAAGTATTTGGAAATTAAATAATATAGCTACCTAAAACAACTGGGGAATTCGTTTCCTTTCTTTATTTCTCCATTAAAACCGAAAATAATATTAGTTAAAGCCAACCAACCTTAGCAAACTCTACTAAAATAAATAAAGTTTGTACCTACATATAGTTTTTACTGACTATAAAAAGCGTAAGCTAGGCAATGGGATAACAGACATGTTTAACCTGGTAAGTCGAGTCGTTCTAAAGTGCCGGTGACAGAGACATTAGTTGAATTACTATAGTGCTGTACTTGCTAGCTAGTATCGATAAATTACTTGAAAACTGGACAAAATGTCTCATTTTTCTTTATCTCTATGTAGTTTTCTTTTTGTTTTGTAGAGCACATCACTAGATAAACGTAATGTTAGTATAAATAAATGTAATCGGAACTTAATTTTAAACCAAAATATTGGAGTAGTCAACAAATACAGCTATGGATATAGCAAAGTAGGCAGAGGAACCTAAAAGTTATTAAATAAAGAAAAAAAAGCTCTAATCAAGGCCTTCGTGGTGCAGGGGCACAAGTGTACGACTGAATCGATACTTCAGGGTATGAAATATTTCACATTTTCATTTGCGCGAGGTTGAGTTTCGCCACTCAACACGCCACAGTTCAAAAATTCAGTGGAAAGTGGAGAACAGATCTGTCTCAATGGAAATCGGAGTATCTTAACACAAGGTTCCTAGGTTCCGTCTGCTAAGGGTGGGATACATTGTGAAATGAAAGAAAAAGAAACTATTTCTAATATGCATTCACCATAAAAGAAAAATAATTTATCCATCTGAAACGCGTTTATTGCAATCACTATAAAGCCGTTGATCGGTGAGCCATGGGAAAATAAAAGTACTTTGAAACAGCCCCGAGGACTCGTCGGGATACCAAAGTGGCTGTGACAGAGGCATTACGTGTATTAGAATATTTCTGCGCGACACTGTCATCGATATCGACATGTCGATAGAATAAATTAGTTGTATTGTTGTTTTTTTTTTGTTTACCTGTATAAAAACTTTTTTTTATTAAGAACTTAAAAGTTTTTAGGAGGAGGATTGGACTTAGGAGCTTATTGATTATTATAAATAGAATAATTACTGAATATTAATAAAGAAAATAAAAAAAAAATATTTTTCGCGTCAATACAAATTTATGTTATAAAAATTAATATATCAATAATCTATATGATTAATGGTTTGTTTAGATTCATTCTGTAATCCGCTAATAGCAGGGCTGGTAGAGGGGGACCTGGGAACCTAGTGTTAAAATACTCCGTTTCCACTTCCCCAGTTCCAAAAGACAGATCCCTTCCCCAATATATTTTAATAAGCAATGGTGTAAACACCGGGCTTTACATACTTCTATACCCAAACTAACATTATTTTGTTATGAACTATGAAGAAACCGCGTTATCTGGATAAGTTGGCGTTATCGCGTACTGTTGCTTGGAGTTTGCAACTTTAGCACTTGCAAGTCCAAAACGATATCAAAGTTGCTATTTTCCGATCAAAACTTAGCGTTGAAACGTTGTGCATTGCAAATAATATTTATGACGTGATAGATTTTTTTATTGTTTCACGGTGTATCCCGCATATAGCAATATAGCCAATGGATACCTAATGTTAAGGAACACCATCCACAATTGATAAGATAATTAAACATAGTTCTGTTTCACTCTCCCTTTCATCACCAAACTCTATAAAAGAAGAGTAAAAAAGAATCCCGCATATAGTGGGGTAGAGCGTGAAGTTAATAAAATCAAAATTAACCTAGTCATTTATAGATAAATAGACGGGTTACCTTAATATTTTCACTTTATAAATAAAAAGAACAGCTTCACGCTGTATCCCGCACACTGTTAAGTAGGTAGTGCCAACTTTATGAATAAAAATTTCATAAATATAATAGAAACACAAATGTTAATAACACACAAAAAGGCACATATATTGATAATAAATAATCTATCTTAGCGTGCGTTTCTATAGATTACGGAGCTTCTTTTGATCGAACGTGCTTAAGCATTCCCTGGCAACGAGGACTCTTTAGAGCGCTGTGATTATGTGAAGAACAAACATCTTATATATATCTTGTAATAAAGCGGAAACTAAGAAAGTGATTTAAACAATATTGTATTTATATAATAATAATAAAAAGGGGTTCATATCTTTTTGAATTCACATTCATAATTCAGAATTCACATAGCAGGGTAGACAGAGGGAATCTAGTATTGAGACGCGCCTATCAACAACTTACGCCTAAATTTCGAGACATTGCGATAGAATGGCGGGGCTAAACGCTGCACTTTGAAAACCGGGTGGGGAAATTAATATAATTTGAATGATATAGTTAAAAAAACTGAAAAATAGTCCTTTACCGTGCATTAAAAAGTACAAAAGCTTCACCAAGTGCTACAAGAGCTGTAGAATGTGCTATAAATTATATGAGCCTCAACTCAAGTAGTTTACTAAAGACCTGTAAAGAGTTTCCACTATTCAAGACTTGGCTGAACTTATCCTTGACTGATGATTGATCAGACCAGTTCGATGATACCATATTTTCATATTGTCCCCGACGCCACATATAACTGCCAAATTTTGTGATGATATAATTGTCAGTTCTTTAGATTTTATTACATAGTTACAAAATTTCATAATTCCAAGTCGACCTAATAAAAGTGTTTGAAAAAAAAAAGTATAACCAAATTAGAACTTATCCATACCTATATTATAAATTCGAAAGTAACTCTGTCTGTCTGTCTGTCTGTCTGTCTGTATTTTACGCAATCAGGGCCAAACCGCTAATTTAATTGTGATAAAATACACATATAGAGATACTTGAGGGTCCCGGGTTGAACATAGGATACTTTTTTTTTCTCATATTTGTAATATTTTCGTTATATACCAATATATTAAAATAATTAATTTGACAAGGAATTTATTCCGCCATGTTAATAACAATCGTCGCTACGCGTTGCTAAGCAACGGCTTGCAAAGTTTGCTGTTTTAAGAAAACGTCACCCAAAGTGAGTTTGCTTAATTCATACATGGCGCGCGCCGATATAGATTTGTATACATTAACAAAAATTAGATGATTTCTATAATTTGATATTTATCCTTATGAAAATAAATATAATAGTCACTTTTAGTATTTCATCTAGATGGAAATTATAGTTTACTGTATAACATTCTAATAAATAATTAAGATGTGACTGATTCCAAATGAGCTAGCCTTCGGGCGGCATAGTATGAGTATGACCGACGCGAACGAGCAGATGACTTTGATGATTTTGTAAATTTTTATAGATTTTCGAATTACTATTATTTTTTATGTAATTATTTGCTGCTTATTTATTTGCTGATTATTAATTTATCTCAGTTCAGTTACCTATACCGATGTTATACACTTAAAATATCGTAATTTTAATCATTTGAGATTTTATTTAATATTGTTCGCAAAAAATAATTATTATTTAATATAGAAAAATGTTTAGTACGCGCGCACAACAAACTTTAGGTTTTTTTTTCTAATATTAAGAATTTCCTTTAGTTATTTTTACTTCTTTTGTTTGTTCATTTCGGTTACTCAAATATTTTTTCTAATAATAAATCTCCACTTATTATTATTTTTTAACTTATTTTAATTATTTAGGCTTATATTTTCGCGGGCGTAGCCGCGTCCGGGCCTACTAGTTATATTATATTTTAACTTCTGCCTGAAGCTTTGCTCACGTTGATGTCATTAAATAATTGTCGATACTCATTAAGATTAAAATAAATTAATATAATCTGGTTTTCACATCGCGTATCTGACACATGATTAACAGAATTCAACGCCGCACCTTATCTTACCAATACAGGGAAATGAAAATATTCTAAGAATCTTTTAACTACAATAAACAACCAACTATCTACTTGCTCTAGTTGTATATTACGCTGTAAAACAACGTTTAAGAAAAAAGTTCTCAAAACTTTTTCTTTTATCTAATTCAAAAGTCTCTCTTCCCTTTATCTAACCGCCAGCGACTAAGAAAGGCACAAATCGCGTTGACTTCAATACAGACATCATTATAGCTTATGTAAGCTTACTAAAGGGCTCTCTATATTACGAGAGTACTCAAACACGCCGATCAAAGGATTGCCGACCGATTACCCTTATCTTGCGCTTTTAGACGCCAATACAATATATAAAGCTTTGTGGGGAACGAGAGGTTAATTATTAGGTTTAATTATTTTTTTTGGGACCTATTAAGGGGTAGAAAGAATGTAGCTAGCTAGTGCATGATGGTACAAATTACATTTTCACGCTTTCACACGCTTTCTTAAAGAACGGGAAGGAACAGCGGCTATTTGTCAATAACAAGAAAGAAATATAAAAATAAAATAAAATAAAATTACCAAAGAAATGCTTCTTTATTAAAAAATAAACCGACTTCAAATACCTGTCCATTAACTACACATACACACATACGGTACGCTTACATATGGTATATTGTACATGAAATACGAAGGTACACATATCACAAAGCCTTTTGAACCGAATGACGATATGTTGCGATATGCGAACATTTAAATAAAAAAAAGATTATCACGATATGACTGTTGCAACGATGAAAGATATTTAAATGTGTACACTTAGAAAATATTGCTGAGACGTCAAGCATGTAGCCTCCTTTTTTTTAAAATCAAGTAATAAAATCAGCTTTACGATGTTTCCCGTATACAGTAAGGTATGCAGGGGAACCAATGGATGGTCTTAACATTTGGTTCCTTCTGCCTACCCCTGATGAAGTGATAAATATAATAAAAAAGGGTTAAAAACGCAGAAATGATAAGCATTGAAATCTTATATTAATAAATTTTTACCTACTCAGCTAAAAGTAATAATAAAACAGTTATCCCCATATTTCTAAGAAATATACCTAGAACACTAGAACCATAAAATAGCAGTAACTCTAACATGAAAACATAATCATTCGTTCAAACAACGCAAATTTAATACTAATTTGGGGTTCTGTACTCCATACCAAAGAAACTAGCCAGGTACGCCCAGGGTTATTAATAACCGAATATTTACATATAACAAGCGGTTATTTTGCCGAAATGTTTACGGTTTTTACTGAAACAACTCTAACGTTTTATAAATGTTATAGTATTATTACCTGTTTAATCGTCGTTCGGTCTCTATTTACGAGTACTTTAGTTAATGTGGTTATTTAAAGTAAATGCCTGCTTGTATGTGTTTCGCTTTTGCAATGTAATTTAAAGGTTTAGGCGTTATTTCGTCTAAATTCAGGTTTTCGATGCAGATGAAAATGGAAATGGATTTTTATTATTAATTTATTTTAGATTTAGTATTTTTTTTAGCTTTACTCTCTTTGCTCAGGATAGCAAGAGGGATTCTAGTGTATAAACATTCCATTTCCCAGTTTCCGTCGTATTTTCCAATATGTCACGCAACTAAGCACTGCGCTCTCCCTTGTTCCCAGAACCAGAAATAGAAAATAATTAATTGCCCCGAGTGAGAATCAAACCTACAATCTTCATTTTTATCTGATACCACCATTACCAAACAATCAATTTATTTTTCAAATTTCGATAGTTAAAGTACAAAATTACAAAATTCCACCTCTGTCGCCCCAAAAATCATGTTATTTATTTATGTAAGGCTATTCTGAACAGATGTCGTCAATGAAAAAGGGTCCAGGTAACGGAAACTTTACGCACCAATGTATTAGACCCTGAATAGATTAAATTATTCTTCAATAGTTCCGAGTTCAACTCCGTTTTTATGTGAGCCCGGGTTACAGGGGGCACGATTTTATGCTTACATTTATTATACAAGGCCTTATGTTTATGTTGTGGTTTGTTTTAGGCCTCTTTTGAAGGCGATTAGGTTGAATTTAATAGTGTTAATAAATATATTGATTTATTGTAATTGTTAATTGATTATTTCATCGATTATTAAAATATACACACAAAAAATACAAGGTTTATTTCATTTAATATTTATTACTGTAAGTTTAATAGATGTTGTCTATGATTTAAAAAGAAATAGAATTTCAGAATTTATTTTGTCGATTACAGCGAATATTAATCTTAAACTGTAGAGTTGAAATAATGAAAATATAAAAATATCACATTTCTCGATATATGTATGTATGATACGAAAAAGTTGCAATCAAAGACAATAATAAGGAACCAAGACAAATTTTAGATATAACAGCTTTTACCATTTCTTTTATGATTGGCGAAACGTGTAACATGTTCAATATTGACGTCAAACCTGTCGTTGTGCAGTGACAAAATCTGACCGCATTTAACTGTAAATGTAACGGAAGTGAGTTCGATCTCAACTCGGGGGGACGATTTATTTATTAACCGTCCCGTCCACTTAACCGACAATATCTCACGAAAAACAAGTGAAGCTAAAACACAACAGAAGAACAGTAGATGAATGATCCAAATACTTCCAATGTGTGTCAGAGATCAGATGGCAAATGCTTCTTACTTATATATGAAACTGGAAAAATGTAACTCAAGGTAAATTGGAAGTAGACCCTAATAAAAATTGGATAAAATGGCCAGGAAAAGGACAGCTTAGCAAAGGTATGCCTAAAACACTGAAAATAATTCAATTGTCAGATTTATAAAATTGTTAATAAATAAATAAAAAATAATAGAACACATATCACCGTGTAATTTAATTGTAATTATAACTTTATATATATACAATGTGTAATATAATATACTAGGTTTCCCCTTCTAATTCACTTATGTGATCAAATGGAAGAACAAAAAATACCTGGTATATGACGTGAACTACTCTAAGCACCAGAATGAACTTTGACCACAGTGGGACTGGATCTTGCCTGCGATGAATGAAAGGTTATTCCCCACTCGGGGAATGATTATTTTCATTTCCCCGCTCTGGTATTACGGCGTTGAGTTCCACTACTTAACGCGAAATGTTTCGAAATTAAAACGGATTATTTTTACATTTGGTTCCTTGCTTGTTAGTATTGAAAAACAATATTTAAAATGTCTATTTTTCTTTATGGTTATAAGCAAACAATTCTATACAGAAATTTAAACGTGGAAAAAGCATAAAACAATTCAAAAACAAAACAAATATAACAAAATGTTTTATCACAACGAATCAAAGTTAGTGTCTAACCGATTTCGAGGCAGAGGTGTTGCGGCGAGTTTTATTGCGGGCCGCCTTTTTCTCTACGGCATTCATATTTGCATAAGTTGATAATGTACCGGTCTTTATAAAAATAATACAAGAAAACAATATTTTTTATATAAAAAATACAAATAAGATCCAGTTTTTTAGTAGTAGTAGTTCCCGTTGAAATTTCTGAAAATTCTCTTTGTGCTCCCCTAAACTTCCCTACTTCCCTACTAGAAACCTACATTACGTACGTTCTCGTTTATTAATTAGTCTTGAAAGATTGATTTTGCAAAAAAAAATCGCATATAGCAGGGTGAGAAAAGAAAACCTAAGCTTAAGACAGCTGTTATACATCTTAAAAAATCATAGAAGTCTCCTCCTACCTTGCCACCATTTAGTATAATTCTTCAAACATTAAAAAAAACTCTAAAAAACGTACAACCCAGTACACCACCACCCTACCTAACCGTTTCGCCTGCGCGCGGGACATTAACAAAGGCATATATTTCGGAGTTCCACTCTTTAATCTGATGACCTACATTCTGGCTAATTGACTGGATTTATATATACCCTCTAATGTCGTCGGCGAAATATAAAAGCTATTATAATATTGCCTAAAGTCTTGTTATTATATCTTTAAGGGTATTTTGGTAATGGTTGTTGTTTAGTTGGCTGCTTTATTAACGTTATATATTGAAAATATATTTGTTGAAACTAAATTTATTGTATAGAAGAAGTGAAATCAGGAGAAATCAAATATTTCATTTTATTTCGTGTTCCTGCTTTAGCAGACAAAAAGGCGAAATTGGGTTCATTTAGCTAGGTTCCTCAGGAATAGAAGGAGAGAAATTGGGTGGAGAGTGGAGAACAGTATCTTAACACTTTAAGCCTAAGTTCCATTAGTTTACTCTACTATGCGGGAGAAAGGGTAATGCTAAAAAAATACATTAGATGTATTGTTTACATACATATATAGGTACATCGTGGTAACACAGTTGGAACGTAGAAAACATTTTCAACATAGATCTATTTGAGGAAGTGTTTGAGGAATAAAATATTTATTTTTTTTATTTTTTCGCTCTGATAACAAGGCAAATCACGGCGTTTAATTGCACCAGTCAAAATACTTATAAGGATATTAAGGAAACTAAGCCTAAAATAAATCATTAACATACCCAAATTGTATATAAAAATAATTTCAATGTCTAAAGTAAACAATTTCTCTAAAAATCCTTTTCTTTCTTCCACAAAATACAAACTTAACTTTATCACTAATCCAGAAACAAATGTTACTTACACAATTAAGGGTGTTCGTTAGAAGCCGGTTTTAACTTCGCTTTTTCGTATTTCTTATTGCCCCGCTATCTTTAGTTATGAGTTTTATCTTCTGAACAAAGTCATTATGGAAGTTAGCGTGTTTCGTGCTAAGTATGGCAAAAAACTAATGAAGTCGCAAACTTAGGGCTTTGGTAACATGGAAAGTACTAAAAATCACATTTTAAAACTTAGTTTGTTATGCAATTTTGGGGAGGAACCGTCGCTGTAGGTAGTCAGTTCGTGTAATGAAAATATTTTTGAATCTTTGGTACGTTGTTATTTGTATTTTTTGCACAAATTATGTTGATACGATTAACATTCGTTTTTAAAGAAAAAATGGGGTTCTTATAAGATTTTCACTAGTAAACAAAGATTTTTAAATATGTTTTTAGCTATGTTAAATTATACCTATTTTTATCCTTAATTTAGTTCCTATATATATGTGATTTCCCCGACCAAATACCCATTTGAAAGACTGAAAAAAAAAACTTTAAAAAAAATCTCAATAACATTGAGCATCGCCTTTGGCATGTTTGGCCAAAAAAATTAAAATGAATTGATTTGTATTTCAGCTATCACTTTCTCCGTCTCCTCCGTAAAACTCAGAAATACCCACTGATTACCATGACGCTAATGCATAATATAATAAACACAAAACACTTCTTCTAGCAAAGTCGGTTCAAAACAATCAGCATCCGCTACACTAATACATGCATAAATCCCTCTAGATAAAAGACAAGTTACATCTAAACAGTTTCGGTACTTTATCAGCGATTCTAATATATTGGGGAGGAAAATACTCCACTTAAGTAACAATTGCATGCACTTTTCCTTATAGCATTCTTTTCTTATACGTAACAGTCCCCGGGAACGGAGTAGCTCAGCCCAAAATTTTGTTTTTGGATATATATATATGTATGTATGTTTGTACATGTATACTCAACCACCCCTAACCAATCATAATAGAAATCTTCAAAATGTATGGAAAAAGTACGAAAATATACGTTCCTGTTTATTCCTACAAAATACTTTCGTATAAGCGTAAACAAGATAAAAATAATACAATAACCTTTTTAATAAGATTCTTTTACCGGATTAATCACATATATTTAAATTTAAATATATATAAATATAAATATACCCTTCAATAGGATTTGAACCTACAATCATGATTAACACTAACCACTCCACAACAATGTCCCAGAAGATAACATTTATATAATTATTAGATTCGACATTCAATTTACAGCTCGATACTTGCCCGAACGAAATGTCCAACAAAGAAACACTAACCTAAACAAAAATGTGCCCCAATTCCCGGGGCTGGTGTGACCAATGAATTAAAAACGCACCTTATAACGTTGTATTAGAGTCGTATTTCCTCTGTTAGGAAGTGTCGTTTGACAAAAAATTTTCAGAGCGCGTCTAATGAGCCGTATACAATAAAAAGCATCGTGTTTTTTTTGGAGCCCCGCTTTCAGGAAGGTCGTGTTCCGTGGATTAGGCTTGCAAAGTCTTAATCGATCTTTTGGTTTAGTCTGTGTTTGGAATTATATATGGGTGGGCATTTGTCTATTCTTATATCTGTGAGGTAAACGTCATTTATAAACAGAAACATAGAATAATTTCATTAGACTCTCTACGTTTACTTGCTAAACCAGACTGAAATATTTAAAATTAGTGAAGATAACGAAATAAATAAGAAAAGTTAATCTTAATAAGTTTCCAGTTATTTTCGTTCACGGTGATAACAGGGTTAAGCTCGGAGCTAAATTCCGCCACTGAAAACGCAATATGTTAACTTAATTAAAATTAAAAAATTATAAAAAATGGAAAGTGGGAGAAATTTTGATTATAAAACTTACATCTTCACACATATCGTTGTCTAATAAATAAAATAAATAAAATTATAATTAGAATTTTAAAATACAATTTAGAATTACATGAATAAAGTAAACAAATTACCAACTTTTACCAACGCTTTATATAATAAAATTTTCCTTTGATTTTCAAAAAGGAAATTTCAGAGCAAAGAAACGATACTAATGCAACGCGCTGGAAAACGTTATTTCTAAATTAACGTAATTGGGGCTTTCATGTAGATTAGCAAGTACATAAGTATTAGAAAAGAACAACAGAATATTTTCTACGTATCATTTTTTTTTTGTTTTTATTTCACGCTGTATCCCGCACGTACCTGGATAGGCAGAGGGAATCTAGTGTTAGGACACTAAGTTCCTTACTTTCCTCGAAACTTTCCAGGCATTACGTGTTGAGTGACTGTACGAGTGGGAATTGAACTCACAACCTATCGCTTTTACAGTCCCACACTTGCCATACGCCACGACTGGCCTCTAATAGTTTTTCCTACTTATTTAATTTGCCCAGCAGTGGGATATCAATTGTTTAAACTTTACCAAAACAAACACGCATGCAGAGAAGAGTACATACAACCGACCCTGACATAATAATTGTGAACAGAACTTTGACGTGGGACTTGTTAAAAAGCTGGTAAAAAGAAAAAGCTTTTCCACCGCGAACGAAGCTCCGTACGTCACTTTAGACGCGCGTTTGAAATGTCACTGGTATGGTAAATATTTTGTTTTCTATATTATGTGTGTGTATGTTTGTTTGTAGTGTGTATAGCTCTTAAAGGTTGACGTTTGTTTAGGTACTTTATGGGATAGATCAGTGTTTTTAGAAATAGATGGGGTTTTTTAAATGTTTTTAATTTTTTTTCAGGTTATATTTTATTGCTTAGAGAGTATTACTGATTACTGTAAATTGCCACTTGCTGTATATTAAAAAAAGACGATAATGACCAAAATCAGACAAGAAAAAATAATTATTAATTATTCGAATCCCACTCAAAAAAAATCATTTAACAATTTCCTTTCTTCACTCTAGTGTCGAGACAGAGCACGTTGAGTTTCACCACTCAACACGAAATGCAACCAGGGTTCGGAGTAGAACACTAGCTTCCCTCTACCTACCCTACCATATGCGCGGGATACAATATAAAGCTAAAAATATATTTAAAGCATCTTAAAACAGTACATATATAAATATGTAAGTATAAATAAAACAAATGGAACATATAAAAGAATTAATCATACAAAATAAGCTGTAACACAACACACACTCGCCCTAATAACTTACGATGTTAAATAGCAAATTCCGAAAGCCACATTAAAGTGATCCATGGCTTGATTTTTCACAAACATTGGCATCTACCCAACAATATCTATACAAAGTGAACTTTTGAACGAGCTCTAAGGTAGAGAATCGATTTGTTTCAATCCGTTACTGACCGGTTTTCCTATTATTGAAACCAGATAGAGATTGCTGGAGCTGGATAGAGTCAAATTGAATGAAATAGCGTAAATCCCCGCGGCACCGGACGAGCGGACGAGCGGACGAGTGGACGTCCCGGTGCAATACCACACGACGTTGGATTATCTTCTGTGTACTACGCTTTATTTTTTTTTGAACCATTCAAATGAGGTATGATTTTTGATTGGTTGGTCAAAATAATAAATTTAATATAATTAATTGTTTTTTTTTAGTTAACTGTTTTAATAGGTCAGCGTATAGCAAAAATTATTTTAAATTTTATAATATTTAACGTGAAAATATAAAGGGATAGATAACAAAGGTAATTTTTGTGTAAGATACTCCGTTCCCTGCTTTCGGCCCAATTTTCGGGATATTGTACATTGAGTGGCGGAACTAAACGCCGCCGCCAGAACGAGTAAAAGAAAAAAATAAACCTTTTCTAGTGGGCATCAAACCCACAACCGTCGTGTATACAGTCAGACACTATACGCCATGTCAGACTTATTCATAGATTCTCATGAAACATCGAAAATGCCTAAATTAATATGTCAACACGAATTACAATATAATTTGTTCACTTTAAAAAACAACGAAAATAAATTAACTCTAGCTACATTTTAATTCTAATACTGCCATGTATTTGACATAAAAAGTCCATAAAGACCCTCGTAATAAAATAATACGGTCTCACACAAACCGGATGTACCAGTGACATCGCAGTCCGCTTCCTGTTTAGCGTGACAGCTGTTGTTTATAAACAAATTGTTTATTTGTTTTGTATTTTAACATAATATATATAAATTAGAGATTAAAGAGATTAATGTAGATGTGACAAAAACTATATATATAAATACCTAGAGATGGTGAAAGTTGTGGATTCAAAGATTATTTAAGTTGATGAGGTCGTCGTAGCCCAGTGGCACACGCGCTAGACTGTCAGCGCGACAGTTTTGGGTTTGATTTCCACCCGTGGGAAGGAATATATATAGGATATTTAATAATTTAATTTCCTCGCTGGCAGGGCAAAGCGCGTCGTTGAGAATGCTGCCTCCAGAAATCGGTGAAATGTGAAGAATGGAAGTCTTAATGGGAATGAGGTATCTTAACACTAGGTTCCCAAGCTTCCTATACCCTGTTATCTACGGGAAACATCGTGAATCTAAAAAAAAAGATTTAATTTCACACAAATGACAATATAAACAATCACTATTTACCCATCTCCTATACTAACGTATGTTAAATTAGCTGCACTTGATGCATAGCGTGTCCCGTACCAATTAATCGTCCCGCTAAAACATATCAAACAAAATGTTTACGTTATATTAATAGACGCTGTCACGCTAAACGGTAGCGGATGGATGTCCGATGTCACTGATGTAAGGTCACGTTATTTTATTAGTATGTATTACTGCTAGCTCCGTATCGTGTGATAATCGCGGTAGATGCGGGTTCAATTTTTATTTTTTAATGCGAAAATAGATAAATATTATTAACTAGTTTTAATACGTGGCATTACCTGCATTTTTATTTATTGACATTAAGATTTTTTTATTATTTATTACTTCTAATACAAAATTTTCACGCAAAATGACCCCATACTTTTGAAAAAGTAAGATTAACCGTAAAAAGATTACAACTTTACCTTATCTACTTTACAAAAGAAAATTTATAAAGAAATTGAATAAAGTAATATAATATTTAATTATGTGTAGAGTAAGTTCCACTCCGCCTTACAAAGTTCCCATAACTTGTTCAAAGGCATTCTCATGTCGATGCCTGCCTTTCAATATTGCCTTTTGAATATTTTTATTTTATTTACTAACTTGAAAGTTTAGAATTAAATTATGTATATAGATGTATGGATCGATGTGTCTCGTTGTTGTAGAGATGTAGAAAATAAACTGTAAATGAAATATAAAAATCAGGTTCACGCTGAATCCCGCACACAGCATGGTAGGCAGAGGGAACCTGGTGTTGACGACACTTCGTTCCCCATTATATTTTATAAATAATATATACTTTTAATAAATTAAATATTACGTTTTTCTACACTAAACGATAAAAGTTCTATAAAATGTGCTCGGTGTATTTACGTAAATTGTATAAACCTAAACTAAGTAAGAAAATCAAAGAATTTGAATAAGCTTAAATTTAGATTCTTAGATTTTATTACTTGGTTCCTTTGTAACAACCTCATCTAATAAAAATGTGCCAAATTTTGAGACATTACTTGTTACATGGCGAAACTCAACGCCGTGATTTGTCAAATAGATTGAGGAAATGAAAATAAATTATAGAAAATCGTTAACCTGAATGGGAATCGAACTTTCAACAGCGCCGTGATGGCCACCATGGCTGTCAATATTAGGAGATAAAGTAGAAGCTTACTATGTTACTTACTATATTTGAAGTTTAAATAAAGATACGCCATTTTTGCTATAGGGTAAAACCCGGATAGTTGCCTCGGACGGATACTTGCCTCAGTTTCAAATGCTCTATGTTAGACGTGTTGACAGTGTTTCTTTTTGATCATAATAAGAAGCGTCCCCCGCGTAGGCCTCGGTGCCGCATCAGCTGTCGAAGTAGGTGCACGAGTTTTGTCCGTGTGAGTAAAAATCTTCCGCAATGATACTTTGACGAGCGTCAGAATTATATTGGCAAGTAATCTCCGTTAAATATAATTATAACTAATTGCGGTTTTAGTAAAATAATTATTTCTTTGATTGCATTAGAGTTTAAATTGCACTGTAATAAACGTTTTGTTGTTAAATATGTTTTATTTATTTTGTAAATAAAAAGGGCAAGTATCCGTATCAAAAAGGATAGTTGCCTTACTGTCTTTTGCGGATTGTTGCCCTGGGGCAACTATCCGTAACTACACATTTTAACGAGCAAACAGATTTTTTTCTTAGTTATTTTTTTCATTTGGTTTTACCTTTTTTTCTTGGTGATATTTTTATTGGGCTTTACTATAGTTTATCTTAAATAAAATAAATTCTCAACAGCAAAATGCCTCGCTAAACGAAAGCCAGGCGTGGTGCCGCGCCACATCAGCTGGACAGAAGATAGCTTAGTACTTGCGTTCGAAGATCTAAATAAAAACAAAAAGTATCAACGAAATATCCCGGATTTATGGCATATCCTCTCGAACCTTAAGAAATTCAAAATAGCAATATCAATTAGCAAATTCAAAAAAATGAAATACCAACAAAGAAGTTAAAGTTGATAATTATTGTGTAGAATGTTTTGAAAATTATAATTTAACTAAATCAAAATCAGATTGGATACAATGTGAGATGTGTCGAATGTGGTTGCATGAAACTTGTACAACATTCAAAAACCATTGCATGAGATGTGGCAAATTGAAAACCTTGGCTTCTGGTAATAATCAATACTAATGCCAAAGTTATTCCCATAATTATTTTTAATATTTAAGATAAATACTAATATTTAATTATTTTTTAAATTAAAAAATTACATGTTCAAATTTAAAATTTTAAAACCTTAGTACTTTTAAGTGTTGTTTAGGTAATAATTATAAAGGATCTCAGTAAGTAATTAGAACTGAATACTTATTTAATAGATGCTAAGCCAAAGTTAATTCTTATTTTTATTGTTGTTCTACCTTTAAAATAAATAGTAATATTTAATTATTATTTTGGATACTTAATTACCATTTTCGAGTCTATTTTGTTATAATTTTATAATTATATTGACTTTATTAATACTTAATGAAAGATTGTGTTCAATAACAAAAAGTGATTACTTAAATTAATATAAGTTCGTTTTTATTTGAAAAAAAATAGACAGGCAAGTATCCCCCGAACCATTTTTAACGTTAGGCTAGTATCCGCCATAGTAGGCAACTATCCCCTTTTTTAGAGGCTACGTAAAACAGGCAGTACCCAAAATTAATAATATTTATATTTGAAAAAATTGGCTAAGTTAGAAGATTAATATACTATGTTTAAGAACACACATTGAATAGGTAATGTAGTGGTATACATTTCTAACAAAAGAGCTTTTTCAAAAAGTGTGGCAACTATCCGGGGTTTACCCTACAGTTCTAGCATAAGAGATATGTAATAATTACACAGATAGTTCACCATCTTTAATTACAAACTCAACGTAAGTTAAAGCAAATTGGAATTCAGATATTAATATCTTAATCATTGTTACATAATTAAGTTTGAGTTGGAAACTTCCTAAGTAACTGAGCACTTCTGCAGAACTCAATTTAGAACGAAACCAAGACCTGTTGTTATCTAGAGACAATAATTGTATTATAGTTATATACTGTAGTACTGCAATTGTTATATCAGAGCACTCATCTCACATTTACGCGAGAAGTAAACGGAGACGGAGTTAAAACATGTCGAGTTTATTCTAACAAAATATATTATTACATTTGATAACTTAAACATGAAAGCTCGAAGCATTGCGTGTTGAGTTTCGGAACTCAACACCGTGTAAATTCATATTCAAATTCAAAATATTCTTTATTCAAATAAACTTATTATAAGCACTTTTGAATCGTCGAATGAACATATAAACAAAAAGCTACCACCGGTTCGGAAGGCAGTTCTGCTGAGAAGAGCCGCCAAGAAACTCAACAGTTGCTCTTTTAACTCAACATAGCACTAGTTACCATTTCCCCGAGTGGGAATCGAACCCACAACCTGTCGTACTTACTCTCGCACGCTTGTACTCCTGCGTCAGGACCTTATAAACATTTTATTACCAAATACTAATATTTAGTCTGTATTTTCTATATTTCCTCTTTAAAACAAAGTGCCGCGGGGCTCCACTTGCAAATTGTACTTTCGCCGCTACCAGACCGAAACAAATGCCCGGAGATCGATCAAACGGTTACCTTAACACAGTAATGGACTAGATATATTGATATTAGTATAAAATATATATTTTTGTATAATTTAAATGCAAAATTTGAAACTGTAAACGCGATGGTACTTAACACTCAATGATTCGAAAATTGTGCGGGAAGTGCATAACGGAGTGTCTCAGCACGTCACTGCCGTCCCTGCTATGAAGGAAAAAGCAGATGTAAAAAATGCAATAAGGCAAATATTAAATAACAAAACTAAAACATGTGTTACAAGAGACCAAAGGGAAGGACATACATACATACATAAATCTTATACGCCAACAACATAACTATCCTTATCGCCGCTGTCGGGTAAAAATATCTTCTAGTATTCTCTCTTAATTTACAGAATAGAAGTCTAGTTATCAAAAAAATACTTCACTTCGTAATTCGATGTGAAATTCATGATAATTCTGTACAATATGTAAAATAAGTAAAAATGCTAGAAAATATAATATTGAACTTTCAGTAACCTAATATTTCAGAATAGGGTATCTCATCTCTAGGTTTCTCTGATTACCCTGCTGTGGGATGAAGGATAAAGCTAAAAAATAGTATACTTAAACCTGAACCAATCGATCTATTCTAAAGTTAGGTAAATAATAAGATAAAAAAATTAAAAAAGACAAAAATCTTAGGTAAATACCAATTTACTTGAAGTAAAATGCAATTGCAAGTAACTCTTTCGACTTGGGAATTAAAAATATCATTTCACCGCTAAAAAACCCACTTAAATCTATTTAAATATCAAATTTAAACATTCAGAGCTGAGTTTGCGATCAGCACAAGTTTTAAAATATGAAAACGTCGGTTGAAAGTAAATATATTTTGCGAGCACTCTATTTAGAAATGCTCTATCTGCTAATAACCTGAGCCTTTCATATCAATTATGTTTTATTTTCGACTTTACTTTATTTATAAATCGGTTATTTGGTGTAACAATGACGTAATTGGGGTTTTAACCGACTTGTGTACGAAAAAAGGTTATCAATTCGAGTGTATTTTTTTTATGTTTGTTATCATAACTTTTGACTGGGATTTTGAATTTTTTTTTGTTTGAAAGGTGAAGCTTCTCGAATGGTCCCATTTTTTTTTGTCCATGTCTGACAATGGTATCTATGAGAATATCACATAAGTCTTAAATTTGAATTAGGTATGTGCGCGACAACTTCAAAATTATAAAATCTTTATATAATTACTAGTGGGCCCGGACGCGGCTACGCTTGCGAAAATATAAGCCTAAATAATTAAAATAAGTTAAAAAATAATAATAAGTGGAGATTTATTATTAGAAAAAATATCTGAGTAACAGAAATGAACAAACAAAAGAAGTAAAAGTAACTAAAGGAAATTCTTAATATTAGAAAAAGTACCTAAAGTTTGCCGTGCGCGCGTACTAAACATTTTTCTTTATTAAATAATTATTAATTTTTGCGAACAATATTAAATAAAATCCCAAATGATTAAAATTACGATATTTTAAGTGTATAACATCGGTATAGATAACCGAACTGAGATAAATTAATTATAAGCAGCAAATAATTACATAAAAAATAATAGTAATTCGAAAATATATAAAAATTTACAAAATCATCAAAGTCATCTGCCCGTTCGCGTCGGTCATACTATACCACTCGTAGGCTAGGTCATATGGAATCAGTGACATCTTAATTATTTATTAGAATGTTATACAGTAAACTATAATTTCCATCTAGATGAAATGCTAAAAGTGACTACTATGTTTATTTTCATTAGGATGAATATCAAATTATAGAAATCATCTAATTTTTGTTAATATATACAAATCTATATCGGCGCGCGCCATGTATGGATTAAGCAAACTCACTTTGAGTGACGTTTTCTTAAAACAACAAACTTTGCAAGCCGTTGCTTAGCAACGCGTAGCGACGATTGTTATTAACATGGCGGAATAAACTGCTTGTCAAATTAATTATTTTAATATATTGGTATATATCGAAAATATTACAAATATGTAAAAAAAAAGTATCCTATGTTCATCCCGGGACCCTCAAGTATCTCTATATGAGTATTTTATCACAATTAAATTAGCGGTTTGGCCCTGATTGCATAAAAGACAGACAGACAGACAGACAGACAGACAGACAGACAGAGTTACTTTCGAATTTATAATATAGGTATGGATTTTTCACTTTTTAGTTCGTTGTTAGAAGTCGGTTTTTCTTTTTGTTAAAAATTAATTTATTTTAAAATAACTCATTTACCCGAGTGAGAATTGAACCCACAACTAACGTATTGAGAGTCCCACTACACCATGGCTCAAATACAGTAAATATTTTTACTAACTAATATTCTAAAATAAAAACATGACCACATCTTCCTCCACATTAGTATAATGGTCGTCATCTTCAGTTCATACTCATACGTTAATGTGTTTACCGTGTCTAAAGTGAGATAGCTCGGTTTTTGTAAAAATATTCGCGGAATATTTTAATTTTGAGACTGTACAGACGCATTAGCTCAGCATCTGACTGTTGCGAGTTCGATTCTCACTCGAAAAAATGAATTATTTATTAACGAGGTAAAGCACGATATTGAATTCTGTCAATCAACGCAGCAATGCCTCCAGAATTTGACAAAAAATGAAGAACGGAAGTGTTTCAATGGGAACGAAGCGTCTTAACACTAGGTTCCCAGATTCCCTCTGTCAGCTGTGTCCAGCTAAAAAAAACTATCCACTTATTACAACCACTTAACATAAGAACAGCCCAATATATAATAGCGCATTTCACTTTAAAACATACTATCAGATAGCCAATAGCTATAGTTGAAAACTTTACTTGGCAAGCTTCACCGGTCGTGGCTAATAAATGTAATCCTAGTTTAAATAAATACTATTTATTTCCAACTCGTATCCCCTTTGAATGTTCAAATGAGTACCGACAAGTTTAAATTTAAAATTCTCTATGATTTTTTTTTTAAATTCCCGTTTCTAGTTTTATCTTTTACCTATATTAAGGAAAGACAATGATTAATAGCTTTTGGTCGCGTTACCTAAAATATCAAAAATAAGTGTATGTACTTACAACTATAAATAGAAGTATATTATTTTTAATTTAATGGAGAACGATCTTAATGGTAACCGACTGCCTTGAAAATAAGTCCCCAGGTTCCTTCTACCTACCCTGCTATGTGAGAAATGCCATAAAAAGTTATTTAATTTAAAAAGTAGATTTTTTTAGTTTCTAGCCAAATGTTTTCCAGGTGATTGGCAAAATTTAGCTTTTGTTACCAATTATTTCATCATTATATAAGCATAGATAACCTAGTGTCACGACACTTCTTCTTCTTTTTTTTTTCTTGGTTTTTTCTCTCGTTTTGACCGAATTCTTGTTATGCAACGGAAATCAACCTAGCACTATATCTTGCTAAAAGTTGAAAAATAGAAATAATTCATCCCCAAAGCGGATATCAAACGCACAACCATCGAGTTTACCATCTATATCTAAAATGTTATAGAAAATCTTCTATAGAATTACTGGGAATGTTTCTATATTGTGCTCCAATCCTATTTCATAAATCATTCTTGACATAATTATTCACGAAGAAATTATCTACCATACGATCAAGAGCGCGAATTAGTCGAGTTTATTTTAATTTAAGTTCTAATATTTAATTTTTTAAGCATTTAGGATTATATAGAGAAAGAAAAACAGAATTTTCTCTATTGTAAGAACCTAATTCTATATATATATATTTTTAGCTTCATATCAGAATAGGCGGAGAGACACTGTACATTTGTTAGAGTCGAAAAATGAAAATAATTAAAAGGCCTTCCCGAATAGGAATCGAACCAATAGCCACTATGTTTACAATTAAACGCTATTCCATTGCTCCACGATGCACGATGACCACAATAATTAATTTAAAAACTTAGCTCATTTCTAAAATTGGACAGTAAATCATAGACTAATGTTTTGCAAAGCTCATTTACTTAGCCCCGGATAGTAGATAATATGCACAAATCATAAACCAAGTGCCGCCCGGGGAAAACCAAAATATACACAAAACAAAAATATTCCGTATTTTGTATCCCGGCTATACTAAATGTTGCAATGATGCCAAAATCTCGAATGGAGAATATTAAATATTTTCATTTCCATGCACATTTCTATTAAAATAAACTGCCACGTATTTATTTATTGCTCGAAAAATTTACATTTTTACGTAATTTTTATAAATTTAAATGATTCATATTGTTAAATTAACAATGGGTTGGGTTGACATTCAAAATATTTATTTGTGTGATAAATTTCTGTTGAGCTAACACACTGGTATCTATAGTGTTGTTTTCTGTTAGTGCTACAGGAAAATTACAGATTAAAAACATGTATAGACTCTTATGGGATAATTGTTTTTTAATATCACGCTGTATAAGCAGAGTAAGAATTGGACTTATAGATACTATTTTTAAAGAAGCTGTCACCAAATAAGAAAAGATCCAACGGCTACAATCCAAAACTGCGCCTTAATCTCTTCTTTAAGTACATTTTTTTCAGCTTACTCTTTATTCATAAATACGGCAGAAAAATCGTAATAGTAAAACACTCCGTTCTCCATTATGAACAGTGCTAGTTAAATAGTGAGTCCATTACGCAAAAAAATAAAAAAATCAACCCCCGTGTAGTAATCGAACCCATAACCTTCGTACAAAGATATTATAGATATAGACAAACGCTGTTCTACTGGCCTCAAAGTAGTTAGCACTATATCCTACTACAGTATACGCATAGCACTAGTTATTACGCTAACACGCACGGCTAATCTACGTCCAACGCATTTCATTAATAGCAACCGTGATTTTCAGAAGCATGAAAGGCGAGGTTATTTGACGAGATTTTTTTTAATTAATATTGTTTTATTAAATACTAATGGACCCGGACGCGGCTACGCCTGCTTCAACTATAAGAATATTTATTAAATATATTCATTAAATTATTTTCAATTTTCAATAGAATTAGTAAGAAAATATAAGCTTAAATAATCAAAAAGAATAATAAGTAGATACACATTATTAGAAAAAAATATCTGAGTTATTGAAATTAACCAACAAAAGGATTAAAAGTAACTAAAGGATAGATATTCTTAATATTAGAAAAAGTACCTAAAAAACTTTAGTTTTCCGTGCGTGCGTACATAGATATCGACTCTACGAAATAACTAAACATTTCTCTCTATTAAGCAGGATAATTTTAGCGGGCAATATCAAATAAAATAAGAAGAGAACCAAAGTGTAGCTTAAATTAATTATAAACAGCAAATAATTACATAAACATTTACAATAGTTCGAAAATGTATGAAAATTTATAAAACCGTCAGGTCCGTAGGCTAGGTCATTTGGAATCAGTGACATCTCCTTAATTATTTATTAGAATGTTATACAGTAAACTATAATTTCAATCTAGATAAAATGTTAATAGTGACTATTATATTTATTTTCATAAGGATGAATATCAAAATGTCGCGGTAACGGTTGCGTAGCAACGCGATGGTTGTTATTAACATGGCAGAATAAATTGCATGTCAAATTAGAAAGTACTTTAAAATATATTAGTATATATGTGTAATGTAATGTTATATAGCCTATAGCACTTCTGAAGAATGCAGCTTTCATACAAAACAAAAACAATGAAAATCGGACCAGTAGATCCAGAGATCTTAGCGTTCAAACAAACAAACAAACAAACAAACAAACAAACAAACAAACAAACTCTTCCGCTTTATTATATTAGTATAGATATTATTTATATTTTTGTTCTTTTTCAATATATAGAGATTTTCAAGAGATGATACTTTTTTGGGGTATTTTCAGCTACACGCTTCTAGCTATATAGTAGGTTCCCAAAGTCAAATAAAATTATGTTTTGTTTTGTTTTTGTCTAGAGCATTTGTTTCTGTCTCTAGCCGTAGAGCTGAGGAAGTCAACACCGCGCTTTATCTTATTAAAACAATGAAAAATATTTAAAATAATTATTTCCCCAAGTAGGTACCAAATCCACAACGGTTGCATTTGCAGTCGTCTTCTTTCTCATTCACACGACAGTCTCGATATATTTATATAGTGTATTGTAATCATATGATAAAATAAATTATTATTATCCGCTTCGAATTTCTTATAGTAAGGCTTTGAATATCAAAGGTCAATATTATTTAATTTAATTAGATTCTTCATCTAAGTAATCTAACCATCTAACTGAGAAAGAAAATTAGGTTTTGGTTTTATTTACTAATACTATAAAGCTGATGAGTTTATTTGGTTAACCACGTTAATCCCCGAAACTGCTGTCTTTTTTTTTAATTTCACGCTGTATCTCGCAGATAGCAGGGTATTCAAAGGGGATCTGGGAACCTAGTGTTAACACACTCACATCTCCCATTAAGACACTTCGACCGAGTGAAGAAATGAAAATATTAAATATTACTTTCCCTTGACTGGGATTCGAACCCACAATCTTCGCGACACGCACTGAGTCGCACGCTAGTAGCCCTACGCGACGACGACCTCTCGGCCTCTCGGAGTTTAACCACGCAAACAAATCCGCGGCTTGGAAGGCGCTATAATATAATCATAAAATATTATAAACTACTAGGAAAGTACTATAAGGGTGTTATAAGGGAACATTATATAAGTTAATAAAACGGAAACATTTTAGGCCTCGGTTTTTAGGTTCCCTAAAACAATAGAATGTTAATAACAGTGGCATGTATACCAAATTGATGATGTGGCTAAACTGTATCACGTTATTAATGACCGAGGTTACCTATTTTTCTATAGGCAAAGTAGTATAGCAGAACTAAAGTAAGTAAATTGAGATATGTAATTTTTTTAAATACTGGCCCCTGATGCAGCTCAGATTTGAACCTGGCTCTCTTTGAAATCGCCCAAGTACAGTTTTGTGGTTGGAGCCATGGATAGTTTACAAGAGACACGGGCTCAAATCCCTCTACGTTCAAATCTATATACGTAATGTTAAAAAGATTTTTCTTAACTAAGTGTAGAAAAACATTTTAAAATGTCAAAGATATACAATTTATATAAAGTTTACAAGAATGGCCCTAAAAGTATATTATCATCTTTTCATCTATCCATTGCAAGAATCGCTTAAAATCTGCAAGATAACCCAACAATGGCCCGCAATTGTATGAAACGAGAAATAGAGAAAAATATTTGTTTTCCACATCAAAGCGACGTCAACTAGAATACCACTGAATAACGAATGATAGTAAATACGCTCGTAAATTTTAGCCCGACAGCCTCTCAAAGAAGTACATTTATTAAAGTAATCGAAGCGAATAAAAATAATGTAATTTTGATAGTGAGGAAACTTGTTGTTTATTTCTAAATATTCGTTTTTCGCTTATTCAGTGGATAGTAGGGATTTTCATGTCTATCTTTGTACATATATCTCCTAATTTTTTTAAGTAAATAAGATTCACTTCTTCCTACTTTTACTTCTCTATCTTAAATATAAAGATTTCCCAAAGTGGGATTTGAATATCCCGTGGGCAATCGGATACGTTATATTTGAGGAAGACGACAATTCAGCAATTATATTTATGCCCTAGGTAAAAAAGAACTATTACATTCTTTCCTTATTCATATTTTACGATGGAATCCAATTAAATTATTGTTTAAATAAAAGATATATTTTTTGATGGTGAAGAAACTTCCCCACAATTCCCTCACATATAGATATGGAATATTTGATATATTTATATCCTCAACCTGATATGGAGAAAAAGCGCCGCGTTGAGCACCGATACTCAACATGCACTGCCTCGAAAGTGAGAACGGATGTGTCATTGTCTTAACACTAGGTTACCAGTTTTCCTGCTTTGTGCGGGATATAGCGTGAAGCAAAAAAAAGAGAACAAAAACAAAAGCTACCACAGACTTTCTCTAACACAAAGATAAGCTAATATACATTAGCAATAAGGTAAGTCATTACAACTAGTCCAAAGAAACGTCTAGTCTTAATGAACATGTTGAGATCGACAGGATATAAAGTTAGAATTAGAATTAGGATTAGTTTATGTACTAACAACTTGAACCACAACACCAAAATAAAAGTAACTCCTAACGTTGCTTATTTCAGCTCTATTTTTATTATCAAAATAAAAATACTAGTTAATTCTTTGATTTTTGTCTTTATAAAAGTAATTTTCGAGAAGCTAACACTTATCCCCATATTATCATCATAAAGATTCATGACAAGATCTCTAAGCACTAACTACATAAACTTCATTCGGTTTTCTCCGTTTTGAACTGTTTACATTAACTTAACACGAAATTTTATATCTCTTACATAATTTACATAACTCATTTGGCTGAATAAACTATAAGATTAATCTAGGTTTCTAGGGATCAGGTCTTAGTACGGACCGCTACTTAATAAGCGACTTGGCTATTTCAGGGTAAGCCCAAAATCCTTACAGATTGCTTGCAGCATAATGCTATGGGTAATGCAGTGATGTTTACTGCTCACTTTCCACTAATCTACTAGAGTTATCAGCTTATCAATGAATATTGTATGTCCATCCAGTTAGTTGGTAAAAACTAAACAACAGAATAAAAACGTATAGCTTCTGGCTATGGCTAGAACACTGGTTTTCAAGAGGAGGAGGAGGAGGTTTCCAAGAGACTCTGGTTCAAGTCTCGCTATGCCCAATTTTTTATACGTTTATAATATTTCATTTGAAATAATATCGAGATTTTCCATTTTACGTTTTAAACTTCACTCGAGCAAAGTTAGAAACAACGCCTAGTTCAAGTATAAAGCAAAATACAGTAATATTCTTATTATAAGATAATAAAGACTTAGTATTTTAATATTTACACATTCTTTAATAAACCACAAAATAATAAGATATTTTCAAAAGGAATACTTCGAAAACATCGTCCGAACCAACTAACCGTAAATCTTGTAGACCGAGTGGGTACGATGTAGCCTTAGGGCTCAAAAGCCAGCCCTGTTATATTTTATTTATTAAAATAATTTCTGATTTCAAATTCTTATACCGTAATGGAAAGATGAAAGAATGAAGATAAAATGTAAGGGTAAAAAGTTATCGTTGTTTTCTTAGCAACGTGTTTTTCTTGTAATTCATCTTGTTCATTAAGACGAAGTAATGTAAGTATTGTTCATGTCGAAAATTCCAATATTAATTTGATATACTCGTAGGTAGGTATTAAACGATAAAATTTTTTTCTTTAGATTTAGGATATGTTTAAAAACTAGATAATTAATACAAATAATAACATGCATTAATTTGTCTAAAGATCTTTTGTTTGCTTTTGCACCCTAGCTCAGGTTCAATGTACCTCCTAACGTCTAAGAATGAAGAAGAAGAGAGAATCCAGGCTACGTGCATTACCATGGAATCTCAAACCGATCTAAAATCTGACATTTTCCACTATTTTAAAAACCAATCTAAATCAAATGCCACACGAGTAGATCCACACAAATATTAAACACAAATAATATTCGGTACGCTAAGTAGCGCCCAACTCCGAGATATGGGACACTCTAGGTCCTGAATAATGCATGAACAAACCGCGATTTATACCACAGCGCACCGGTGAATTGTGACGCCGGCAAAATTAATGATAATGAAATGTTGGCATTTATACCCACTCGTACGTAAAGTATAAACTAACACGTCATACACGTTTGGTGGAATTCCATATATGTGGTGGAAAGTAACCGGCCTTCATGTATATATATGTTGGACATATTATTTATATTCGCGTTACTTTTCTTGATATATCTTTGAAATAATGTAGTGGTAGAGGATATTCTGTGTGAAGCCAAAGCTTTACGCTTATTCTTCCTATTGTTTAGCAGTGTTGGTATATCCTTCCTTTTTGAAAAATCTTAATTTTAATATTATTTATGGCAAAAGATCTGAAATTAATTCGAACTTACTAATAAATCATATAAATTTATGATACCAGAAAAGTTTTCCAAATACTGTTTTTCTACCATCCTTATGGCCAGAACATCAAGCAAATATGTTTTTCGTTAAATATGAAATAAATTATAAATCGTTATAGAGTGGTAAATTAGGTGATGTGCCTTAAACTATCCTGACCTCATTGGTGTTCCATCGATGTCTTTGGGCGGCGAAGTGCTCGGCCCGAGGAAGACTTTCCAAATTTTCTGGTAGTTTGATAGGTTCGCCATCTGTGGAATAAAAAAGTTATAAGTATATACATATATTGATATACGAGTACATACCAAAAAAATATACAATTAAATTAAAGAGCCTAAGAAAATAAAATGATTGTGTTTTTTTAGATTTTTTTAATTTCCATGTGTGCACACGGAAACATGGAAAGCTGGTGTTAAGACAATTCCGTTCCTCACTTTCCGCCGAAATTTCGAGGAAAGCGTATTGAGTGGCGGAACTGAACGCTGTGCTTTGTCTCGTTACCACAGCGAGGAAATAAAAAGATTAAATTTGTCACTCCACCAATAAGGAACGAAACCCACAACCGTCATGCTTACAGATGAATGCTTGTAACCCTGCGCCACGACTCTACGCCTCTAAAATGCAAGTATTTCTATCTGACACTTGCTCGAGAAAAGAAGAGCGAGAAGATCGAGTAAAATTACAAATTTTAACAATTAAAAAATCAAACAATTCTTACAATATTTTCTAATATCTCAATTAGATGTACAAGATGTATATAACAATTAGTTTCGGTACTCGTACTACTCACATTACATGAAATGTTTCTTGAAAATATTTCAAACATAACAAATAATTTATTTAAAAGTCTAAGAGTTAACAACATCTTATTCTTTAACAAGATGATAGGTATAAACGCAAATAGAACCTAATACTACCTAAAGCACATAAGCAATTCTACGGTGGCGATTTTTATTATTTATAAAAAAAAACAGTATATTACTAAGCTAAACGAACTCAGAACAAATATAAATCTAAATCCAATCTTCACAGTTAACCAATTATTATTAAACCAAATATAAACTCCCAAAACATTCGCAAACAAAAAGCCAAGAAAAAGTAAAATAAAGAAGAACTCCACCATATTATCCGATCTATGAAAGTAAAACATTCATTTCATCTCAATCCTTTTTTTATATCCTCTTAAAAAGATTTTACTATACGAACGTGTTCAATTCCACTTTAGGTAGATACATGGTCAACAGTCCATAAATTATGCAAGCAAGGCGAGAGCAAAACCACATAGTAAATATACTGAGTTTATTTTCCAAAAAAAAATTCTATTCGGGAGTTAGATTAAGAAAAGAGAAAAAAGATAAAAATGTGCCGTACACGTTATCCACTAGCCACGATTGGGCAAAATTAGTGGGTGCTCAAGCAAAAGCTTAAGTTGCGAAATTTCTTTCCTCCTATGCTCCGGTGGAATCTATTTAACGTTTCTAAATATAGAAGTAGGGGAATACCGCCTTAAGCCTTTGGCTATAAAGGCTAGACTCATCTTGGACGAGAGCATCCAAATTGGCAACTCCGTATACCGGACGGCGACGGAATTTCAACAAGTTGGACCGTTGTTGGGAATTGCATTTATAAGTTGAACAGTCAGCTTAACCTTATTCCGATTGGCGTAAGGTTTATTTTTGTATGTTTCTCTGTAATTTTTAGTATGCTCAAGCCTCTACGCCGGCAGTGCAGACATTCTTGACGAATGTTGCCAAAAACCGGGCAGTTTTCACCTCGTTCCTGCTAGCTTTATTGTTTTACCGGTGCCTTGACAAATCCTGCGTTAATATGAAAGCGAAGGCCAAAAATTCCTTTTTTCTTTCTTTCAATATGGTTAAACTCAATTCTAAGCAAGTAAACACTCGTCGGTTAAATCAGTACATATAGCACCGTAAATTTAAAGAACCTAATGTTATGTCTGTTCTCCACTTTCGGTTTCTTTCCTTATTACTTACATACATTTTATGAATATTGTTAACCCTCACCAAGCATATAAAAAAATAATGATAATGACGTCTCCAAATGAACAAACAAGAGCAAACTCCGCAAGCGAAGAAAACTTCGCTTCAACTAGCCCAACTGCCCTGCATGTAACCAAGTAGAAATATGGAAACATTTAGTTCCCCACGCACCATTAAATTTTCATGACACTTCATATTAAGAGGCATTTCCTGAGCGAGGAAATCAAAATATTTAATTTCACAAAATGGGACCGATCCCAGGAATCGAGGAATTAGAAATAAAAGGTTTATGGTTGTACCGTCGCGTTTTTCACGTGTGTCCAGTCCGTTCGATGGCCGCAAGCCGAGGTTGGAGTCCTGCAGGGGATGCCCTCACCACCGTTGGCATCCTCTCATGCAGCCAGGTAGTGCTTGCTAATATTTCAGGGACTACCCTCTTCCCTACCCACCCGAAGTCGCTGTAAAAGCCAGTACGGCTAACAGCATTAACCTCAAGTTCTAAAAAATAAAACCCTTTGCATTTTAGACAACGTGCCGCTGCGCCACGACGGCCAACAGAAGCTCTAATTAGATTAAATCTTGCATTTGCTAATTTCCGTTTTCAGTTGTTAATGCATTACGCATGTACGTCTTGTTTACAGCACTATTCAACAACGCCTTAGGTAAGTGATTAAGACCTATCTTCATAATTATCTGTTTACATACTTATATGAGCATACGAGTATAACAGTTTGTGTAGTGGGCCACGGAAGCGTTTTAATGAGATCGGAGTGCCTTAATACTAGACTCTCAAATTTCTCTTGTCTACGAATTCTGGAGGCATTGCGTGTTGAGTGGTGGATCTCAACGCCGCTGCAAATTTCAAAAATTAAAATATTCATTATTTTTTTCCCCCAGTGGGAGTCAAGTCAACAAGCTGTCGTGTTTACAGCTGCTCTCTGGTGCTCCTGGTGCTCCAATTACATAACATAATTATTTAATTATTTACTATTATTTATTATCTTATCTATTTCTTAATTCAATAGCACAATTTTATTCTTTTTTCCTAATAAATTTTATGCTAAACTGACAGCCAGCCCTTCATAATTATTTGAAATCAATACATTTGACCGACGCTCAGCGAGAAGGGTGGAAAGAGGTAAAAAAGATTTAAAAAAACAAGGGTTGAAAATTGACGAGCGTTCCGTGAGGGCGTATGAGGACCCTGACTTTTATGTACTACGTTGATATTAAATTAAATTAGTTATCTTATAGTATAATAAGTACGTTTTAAATATTATAGTGACAAAACAAAAAACTATGCGAAATTTTCGGATAGCGCAGAATTTTTTTTTGCTTCAAGCTGTATCGAACATATAGCAGATGCGGTGACCCTAGTGTTCCAACACTACATTTCCTAATTTTTTATCCATTTTTTAGATATTGCGTGGCGGAATTCAATGCCCCGAGTGGAAATCGACGCCACGACCTTTGAATTTAAATTCAGAGGAACATATACGTACCCATATATAATTAAATATTCTCAGTTATACCACTTTCCACAAGCATCGAAGGCTTGTTAGGTATACCCAGGGCGCGAAATAGTAAGAAAAAAAAATTATACACGCCTAATGACTCGCCGCTAACGAACAGGCCTGTGACCCGGCATTGTTCGCCGATTTCAAGTGGGAATCTTCTTTCTTTTATATAACTCGACGAGTTCACATTTTGTTCTAATAGTCTCAATTCTTAATAAGAATGTGCATGAAAAATTAGTTCGGATATAGAATTATAGAATTTCAAAAGATTTTCATATTGAGAGTGAACGAACTCTACGCCTCGCTTTGCCTCAGCACCAGAATGAAGTAATGAAAATATAAATTTTAATATATATTACATCTTCTCGAGTGGGGATGGAACCCGCAACCTGTCGAGTTTACAAGCGCACGCTCCTGAACCTGCGCCACAACTGGCACGTCTAAAAAAATCTGAAAGGGGTCACTAAGCTAAGATGGTTGTACCTTTTGAACTATAGGGCATTTTTCAAGATCTTTACTACTCCAAATATTATAATATTTTTTTATTTTAATTTGTATCGGCCAGGGATGTTTTAAATGACACATCCTATATCTTATAAAACAAAGTCGCTTTTCGTGTCTGTCTGTTGTTTCTAACTCTTCTTCTTCTAAACCACCCAACGGATTTTGATGCGGTCTTCACCATTAAGTCGAGTGTTTTTCGTAGAAGGTTTATATATAATTTATTATTTATACATTCTTATATTAAATTAACATAAATACGATAAATGTGTATAAAGTCCTACCCGTTGAGACACTTTCGCACATGCGCTGCTCTAATGGTAAGTACTACATGAAAAAAATGTACTGGAGTATTGTTCCTCTTAACAAGATCTACAAAAAAGTCCGCGACGGCATATTCGTATTTTTTAAGAATAACGTGTAGTGATCATTTTTCTGTCTAAAAATAATAATTTCAATATATTTTTTATTGTGAGGGATATTTTTCCATAATGGTATTAATCCTTATCCTTAAAAATACTTTATTAATTTTCTACGTTAAACGAAGATAAAATTTGCTTTTTACAATATTTCGAAATTGCGAATAGTTTTACAGATAAACGCATTTAATTGTTGACACATCCCGCCGTTGACACATCAGCTGTATGTTACTCAAGTTTCACTTATCCCTTACTCTCAGCATATAAATAAGTACATTAGTTACGTTGGCCATTTAATGTAGACCAAAACTGTCTTTTACTGTTTTTCATTTTAATAAGTATTTTAGAAGTTGTTACAATATCAAAAAAATCCTTGCTGCGAAACGGCTCGCCACTCTCCATGCGTCCGCCGTGCCCGCTTGCCTTACACGCATCGGTGGTTCAGTGGTAGAATGCTCGCCTGCCACGCGGGCGGCCCGGGTTCGATTCCCGTCCCATGCATTCTATTTAATTTTCCTCACTGGCAGCCACGTCGTGCTTGCTTTTCATCAGGGACAGAATACCCCCTTCAGCATTAACCACAAGCTCGAAAAAAAAAACCCGGCTGCCTCTAATAAAGCAACGAAGATTTAGTTAGATGCGTTTGCAGGTATTGGATAATTGGAGTTGAATGTATTATTTAAGCGCGATATATTTGGTTTCACATTTTTTGTAGTAGTTATTAGTAGGTAGGTTTTTGTTTATAATTTCTTCCGTTTAAAAATGGTAATTTAACTATCTAAAAATAGTCATTTTAATATATTTTAATAAGTACTTGAAAAGTTTAGTAGCACAGATTTAAAATTACGGTACCTACTAAAAAATCCTTGATGTGTAAAACAATTGGAAAATCCTTATTGAAACTACGAAAATGCGGGTTGCATTAGGGTTTCATTAATTTTCACATTATCTTAAGTGCTTTGCAAACAAACATTACATGAATAATCCAGTAGTTAAAGCGGGCGAAGCCGCAAGAAGGTCGCTAGTTATTAATATTTCTGATCCAAAATGTACCTAGTGTCAAAACACTTTATTTCCCAATTTCCACCCAATTTTTGAGACATTGCGTGTTAAGTGGCGGAACTTAACGCCACATTTTATATTGTTAGCAGAGCGAGGAAATGAAAACAATTCTTCCCTCGATTGGTAATCGAATCTACAACCCTCGCGTTTTCATTCGCAACTACACCACTACGGCCTTAAAAAAGTCTAATAACACTTTAAAATATTATATTAAAACACTCTCAATCCTTACTCCCAAAGCGTTGGTAGCTCGAGTGCCATACAGTATTCACCTATGTTTTTACTTTTAGTACCTAGGTTTCTAAAATTTACTGCTCTTTTCAGATATTTTGGCGCCGTAAATGTTTTATGTTTTGACCATTTTTTAGTGTTTTTTCTATTTTTGTGTAGAAATAGCTGTGGTTATCTGAATCTCATTGTTTTGTTGGTTGGTATCCCTATAATATATTGTATACTGAATTTAGTTGGGTCGTATTTCTAGAAATGCTGCTTTCGCACAAATTTCTGTTTCTTTTGTCTTCCTCGTATTTCACAGATTTTATAAAGTAAGTAGATTCTTATTTATATTTACTTCTGGTTTACCTGTACAAAGGTACATGGAATATAGTGTTAAGACATTTAATTCTGTACTTTCCGCCTGTTTCTTTTTTAAAAAGAATTTCATTCAGAAGGTATTGAAACTTAAAATGTTTTAACCATAATATATAGAAGGATAGGCAGAGGAAAGTTCCCTTCCCGATCAATTTTCAAAAATTTTCTTTTTAATTGGAGGTACTCAACGTTAAGCCTTACATTGTTAGCAACGTGTGGAAATGAAAATTATTCATGCTTCTAAGCGGGAATGGAACCCAAAACCGTTCAGACGTCAAGACGTTATGCCGCTACACAACGACGCCATTTAATATAATAGGTAATATTATTCCAAATACAAATTTTACAAGGCTATATATATTAAATAACCATAAATAAGTAAAATAAGGCAAAATTTCTAATCGACGAAAACACTTATTTTCTAGGCCAAACTATTTGTGAGCGTGTATAGATTAGGCTCTTTTCCATTAAAAAAAGTTAATTCTGCGAACAACAACAAAATAAAATCAATACAACAGAGACCGTCGTGGCGAAGGGGCAAAAGCGTGTGACTGTAGACGTGACGTTTGTGGGTTCGATTCTCAATCGAGAAAGCTAAGATAAATTTAATTACTTAATTAGTTAAATTTGGACAAAGTGGCGCAGCGGCACAGCGTTTGCCTGTACACGCGACGATTTTGAGTTCTATTACCAGGTGGGGGGAATGAAATGGAGGGAAAATTATCTTATTCTAAATGTAGCAAAATTAGAATGACAGAAAATAAAAGATGGGGAAAAGGTTTAATAAGAATATGTAAAACTCATTTAATTTTTAACTTAAATTTTCTTTTATTTGTTCATTCTTACTTCTTGCCTTTCAAATCTGTAAGGACCCTATTTTTTACGTACGTTTTGTACGCAGCAAATCTTATTCAAAATCCAGAAAAAACTAAAATAAATAATGGTAAATTGCTGTAAATGATTAGAAAAATATGAAAATCTAAGTAGATAAAATTGAAATAAACCTATTTTTATACTAAATTAAAGAAAGTCGTATTTCGCTTCGAAAGTCGCTTAAGAATTAAGTTCCCCACAGCAGGAACGAATTATTTTCATTTTCCCGGCAAAAGAAAGTACAGCACTTAAAACCGAAAACAGTTTCAAACATAAGTTCCCATCTTGCATCTTGCCACATGCTGCATAAAACGTGAAGGCAAAAAAAATGAAATATATAATATTATTAAAAATAAAGGTATAGTTAAAACACAGAATAAAATTGTTATTGATTTATTTATCAAGCAGTTATTTTAAACAAATACTTTTAAAGTATCATAAGTCATAACAGTGTCATTAAAAAATTATATATGTCACACATATCAAATTAACACAAGCTTAAATGCAATAATACATATATAATAAATGAAAATTAATTACTAAATAATCATCACAATACAAAAAATAATCATTAAAACCACATTATTGACTCGAATATAATCACTAGGTTGTGTAAAAAAAATTACAATTATATGACAACAAATATATATATAATAAATCCAAAAACTAAATAAATATATTCACATAATAAAAAAAATCTTCTTAAAATTAATTAATAAGAATTTGTTTCAAACAAAACATAATTATTTATCAAAGTCAAGTATGCTTATCTAGAGTGCCTACTAGGCCAAGGAATTATAAAAAAAATATAAAACAAAATATATAACTAGTATAGCATTAGAATAATTGCTTGTTGATTTGTACCATTACTGTATTATAACTTAAGAGTAAGAGAATGGATTAAATGGAACCCACAACCATCATACATTTATTAGTTCTTATTATGCATTTACTTATACATTTAAATACAATAAGTTTATTATTCTGTATTACATATACTGTCATTTTTTTAATATAAATATAATTTTCATAAACAAAAAATGTTTAATTTGTCAATAAAATTAGTAAATCTCCAAATTGAGCTCCGAGACAACATGTTATCTGCATTATCATTTGTTATCTTTAAATTTTGTCACTACCATGTTCCATCACTATTAATAATTCTTAGTCATTTATATGACACAATAAATAAAATAATCACAAATTACTGTTTCTTCTTTTTATCTTTCTTTTGCATAGGAATAAATATGTAAACACATTTCTGAAGAAGCTCAGTAAATATCATTGTGCCAATAAAAACTAGCAATGTACCAATCCAATGGCCAGTGGTAAAAGGATTTCTAAAATACAAAATCGAGAAAAGTAAGGATACAAATTTCCTTAAAGTTACCGTCAAAGTAACGATTAGAGAAGCGCACTCCGTAGTCAAAACATAGACAGCACTGATACACAAACCTTGGGTCATCACATATAAAATTAAATATAGGACTTGTTTGGGAAGGGCGATTCCCATAAACTCAACTATTGGGGTATCCAGGGCTAATTTAACATGACTTATTAGATTTGGAGCAGTGGGCAACCAGAAGACTAAGGGTAGCAAATGTGTATAATACAAAGCCTCCCATGGATGTTTTCCATATTTGGAATACAAAGACTCTTGAAAAATACCCATTCTTGCTGAGACAAACAATGCAAATGTCAAAATAGCAATACCTAAACACCACCACAACCAATCAATAAACTTCAGTTTCTCTTCTTCAGCTGCGTCTTCATGAGTTTCTCTAGGAGCTTTGACATCACCACTAGATTGTATAGTACATATTGCTATTCCAGCTGAAATCATGAAAATAGCTAAATACTTTAGCATAGGATATTGTTTCTTTAATATCCAAACACCCATTGCCATATTGGCCATAAGGGAACCAGCTCTAAATATCATATGTAGAGGCATTGATATATTAAAATCAAAGGCATAATTGTTAGCAACACTACTTGTCCAGAAGAAACCTACAAGTACAAGATACTGTTTGAAAGGGATCTGTCTTTTTGCTGTACCAAATTTGCCAACTGCACAAAAACCAATACTGGCAATGAATAAGAATTGCAAGAATGTTGCCAAGTTTCCAGCTCCTGGGTCTTCTTTGACTACTAACTCTAAGAATACTACATTAGAGCAACATCCTACAAAGACCATGCCAATGGCCAAAGCTGCTTTTATATTCATTTTGGTTCTGAAATAAAAGATAATGTCATGTAATAATACTGCTTGTTATATAATAAAATATCGTTACATTAAAAGAATTTAACTTAAACAATAAATAATGGTTAAATATATTATTTATAATTAATCAAAATAAGACAATGTCATCTCTAATAATAATAGAACATATAAGAAAATACAAAAAAAGAAACAAAAAACTATTCCGATACCGGGAATCGAACCCGAGCCTCCTGGGTGAGAGCCAGGTATCCTAGCCACTAGACCATATCGGATATTGACAATATAATTGAAAATATCTAACAATTTTCAACAGCACTATAATTTTATTCAAATTGACAATTACATATTTTTTTATTAAATAGAAATCTACTTGAAAACTCCTCATAAGCAACAAAACGTCTACAAAATATTAAATAACCATTCACAGAACAATTACCGCGAAGGTTATTTTGTTACTCAAAAAAAAAATAACTAAACCAACATTACTATAACTCAATGTAATAATAAAATACCACTATACTTACATTTCAAACACTAATTCACAATAAAGTATAATAAAAAGCAATAATTATGTTATTCTTCGCATTCTTATTGACATGTACACGTTTGACAGATACCGAGTGACGTCTGTGTGTTAGAACCGCGGCCTTCGTTCTACGCATGCGCAGACGGCTTCATGGATAAAGCAGTTCGTGTAGTTCCGATTTCACGACAACAGATGGCCATGTTTCTTTTATTTATCTAATATCTATAGATACTTTTTTAAAATTGTGAAGCCGAAGAGTTTATTTGGCTGAACGCTCTAATATCTACCTCTCTCTATATATCATAACTATTAATTTGAACTGAAAAAAATCATTTTGTATTGGATAGTACATTTATCCAGCATTTATCTTGGATATAGGTAAACATGACATATAGATTAGATTTTTGAACAATTATAATTATTTTTTAATTTTTAAAGCTTCACGTTTGTTCATAGCAGGGTAAGTAGAGAGAGCCGAGTGTATTGCTTGTTAAGTTGCGGAATTCAACGCCGCGCTTTGCCTCAATAATTAATTTCTTCGAGAGGTAATCGAACCCACCATCTGTCATGCTTTTAGTCGCACGCTTGTACTCCTATGCCTCGACAGGCCTCAATATGTACCTATAGATATTCTCGTAGATTAAAATGATCAATATTTATAAAAAAAACATGTTTATGAAGTCATATTTAATTAAAGATAACCTACAATTGTACTGATAACTTTTAAAATAGTACCTAAGTATTTCAATGTAGTAAACTTTATTTTTACGCATGTCGTTATGTTGTGAAATAGATAGTGAGAATTTTGTCATTATTCTCGTAGTGGGTGTAGAATATGCTAGGTGTATAGAAGGAACCTAGTCCCCACTTACCGTTCCATTGCCTTGGTTGAGAAATATAGCGTTTTGAATGGCGGAACCCAACGCCGGGCTTTGTCATCTCAGAGCGGGATTGTCATAATTTAAATATAATAAACCACCGATTGCTATCAACCTTACAAACATTGTATTTACAGTCCCTTTTCTACCCTACTAGGCCACAATGGACACAGAATAACTATTATCTATCCTCAAAAATTTAAAACTACGACTACCAAAATATAATTGACATTCCAAATACAGATCTTATATAAAAAGCTTATACTTTTTTTATAACATGACAGGATAAGCCTATTTAGACCTAAGGGACGATCGTTTCGTTCGAACAAACTTTGTATCGCTATTATTATGATAATGATATATCAATAAATCTGTTTCTATCGTCTTTATGTGGGACACAGGTTCGATGCTTAATAAATTTATATTTTCTGAATATTAGACTTTTTGTATAGACTCTTTTATATTTGGGCTTTTTTGTTTTACGTGCTTGTACTAGAAATTGGTTGTGGATACGTCACGTCACGTCATACCTACATAAGTGATGCAATTCTGAAGATATAAGATATTTTAAAAAAAACGTATAAAAAAATTACGTAGTGGAATTTGAACCTCCGCCTCTTGGTCGGTGTCCAAGAAGTGCGAGTTCAAATCCTTCCTATGCTTATGCTTTCCTAAGTGTGGAATAACATTTTAATAAAATGGTTAATGGTTCTTGTATTCGATCACTCGATCAGTCAAATTCATTAAATTCAATTTCCAAACTCAGTCAGACAAAAAAGTGTTGGACACTGCCATCCAACCTCTTACTACGCCGCCAAATTTACTAAATGCTTAAAGATATTAATTTATTGTCCTTAAATCACTGTCTATTATTGAAAACCTCATTAAAATCTGTCCCTCATTAAAACAGACAGACAAAACTATTAGACTTAAAACGTTAATAAATATGACTTCTAGGAAAGTAAGGGAGTATAGAGCAGCACTAAGAAAAGATTTCCTGAAATTCCTACAGCAATGGGAAAAAACGAGATTTTTCATTTTACATCTTAAAGTCCACGAACAAGATTGCAAGAAGCAACTGGTTTAAAATATATAGGTACAAGCAAATCGATGGAAAGCGACTATATTTTATTCTATCTAAAGATTTCATAGATGACTGTGTGTGCAGTACTATTTTTAGTATTTCCAACTGTGGAACGACTATCGCTTTAATGCCTTTCAGGTGTTATTTTTAAAGGTTTTCCAAAATCATGCTCGGGGCATTTTTGGTTTGGTATTTCACTGTTACCGCAAATTACTAGGAAAAAGAGGTATTTTTAGCCTTTCAACTACGAAATTTAAGTCTTTTTCAATATCTATTGTTTTTGGCAGTATGGGGCTGGTTAAGTTTTACCTTTTGACGATTTGTGTTTCATGAAAGGGTATTTATTACAATACAATTATTGTTTCAAGTAGGTATTATTAGCATGAACGTTATGTTGAAGGAAAACCGTAATTGACTTGTAAGTACTGGGGAATTAATATTAAGTTAGAATTTGAAAGTTTTTTAAATTTTAGTGGTGAACGGAGTGTCTTAACACTAAGTTCTCTCTGCCTTTCCTGCTGTAAGCGGGAAACAGCGTGAAGATATTTTTTTTAACTTAATGAGTAAAATCTCCGTGAATAATGAGACATTGTGCCCTAGGCGATATAGCCTAATTGAAACATTATAATATAGTACATAAGAGTATTCCACAAAAAACAAGCCACAGCCAAAACCGCGCGGCGTGGAACGCTGGAACTTGGTATATAGGTTTCGAGGAGTGTATGAGACCACTAAGAGAGGATTCAATCTCCTACGGGAATAGGAGAGAATAAAAGAGTCGATTTTGCAGGCTATAAAATGTATTTAATAAATATAAAATATTATAATAAATTGAACCCACAAACATCAAACCATTCAAAGCGATTCATTTTTCACCCACATCTCTATTTAGAAAATGTTTATAAAGACCATATTTCTGTGCACGATTGCATAACAAACCCAGTATAATATAACCGTGGCTGTAATTCAATTATTCCGGCTCGACGCACGCGACTAACGACCTTTTGGACACATGCAAAATTTCCTATAGCTGTTCTGCGGTGAGCTAATAAAATTAGCTATATATTTACTTTTGCTCTCGTTGAGTTGAATGGAGTGTACTTTATGATGATTTTTTTAGCCTCATGCTATATGCAGGTGTATCCTGCAAGGAAGAATAAAAATCGAATACACACTTTTCTTCATCAAGTGCTATGGTGCTATAAAATGATCTTGGTGTTAGTATCCTAAACCTCAGTGGTTTGCTAGTAACCCCTGAAGAGTTCCACTATTCAGGTTCTTGCTCCATTATCCACGTTGATATTGTACTATCACTTAAGCGAGGTAATGAATTATTTTTTATTTATTTTATTATATAGTTACAAACAGACAGACAAACTAACATGTAAGATTGAAAATAACGATTTCATTTGAGTTTTGTATGAAAAATAAAAACACACATAATAGTATGTATGTGTATCAAAGAAAAACCTCTATTCATGGAAAAGTATATATTTTAAGGGACCAAAACCCATATCATTTCCAGAACAGGCCATTTTAGGGATCAATGGGTTAAAACTTGTTATTTAAATATAAATTTTATTTCATAAAAATAGAATTCAATTTCGCTTAGCAACCTAAGGCATGAGGATACTATAGAATTCAAAATTAAATACCAACACGATGGTGTCTTTTTTCCCCTTAGAAAATAAGATGAAATAATTTGAATCAGACCTTATATACATACATTTAAAGGTTAATTTTCCCGAATGATATTATTGTCATTTGAATTTGAAGCCTATTATAAAGCAATAAGGCTCTATTGGTTGATGTCGCGATATTAGAAAACGTGCCTAGCCTATTAAGTCGTTTAGATATTTTGTTATTTATTTAATTTCTACTCTATTTTTAATACAGTAGGATTTAATTTGCATTATAATTGTTTATTAATGAATTATGTACTCAATTTTATTAAATTCAAAAATGTATATCAATTTGACGTGACTTTTTCTGTTTGTCTGCTGTTTTTTGTAGTCGAACCGGATCTATTTTTTTATTTAAATTGTTCATCTAAATGTAAAAATATACATAACAATATAAAGTTTTATAAAGTTTTTTCAAATTGTAGTGTAAATTAATTGTTCTCAATCGGAAACTGAATTCACGAATTTCAAGTTATTATAGCTTTCATAATTCTCTTATAATTTTAAAATCCATAAAGAAATTGTACTCCTAATATTAATATTTATATTAAAAAATATATTTTTACGCGATTTTCATTTTACATACAAGTTAAGTCTAAATAAGCTATCATAAAACCAACGAAAATGACTACAAACTAAATTATTAAGAAAAGCAGTGCCACAAAGCAATAATGACTTTATATTATAATATAATAGAGACGCAAATCCAATTTTCTTATAATTATATAAACTTTATAAGCGACGAAACTTAAAAGCTTTGGAAAGCTAAAACCGAAAGCTCTTTAGGGGGGGCTCTAGTGTACAGGCGATAACATTATTAGGTTGGACTGTAATCGGCCATCAATCATAGTGAGAAAAGGCCGAATTGAAAAGAACTACTTTAAGTTCCTACGCATCATAAATCAAGAGTGTTCCCTTGAGATATAATAATGTCAAGGATTTTAAGTTTTATACCGAAAAAGCGGCTTTACGTTTTTTTCGTACCTATAGCAAAGTCCGATTGCTCGCTGAGTTTTCAGGACAGTGTGTGTTGAGTGGCGTAATTCAACGCCGGGAAAAGGATAATAAATTGTGTATTCATTCCTTCGAGTGGGAATCGAAATTTAATCAATAAGTTTATAACTAAATTTGGGTAAAAAATTGTCACAATGGAATATTAAATTTAGTTATAAGTATGTAATGATTGAATAAAATAAAATAATAAACAATGTAATGATACTTTAAACAAATAAGATACAAAAATATAAATAAAATTAAATTAAAAGATCTGAAACAATATCGAAATTAACTATACAAGAAATTTTAAAACTTGAAAAGTAACTGTAAAAAAAAACTATATAACTAACATAAGTAATTAATTCGAAAAATATAAAAAATCTGTGAAAGTAATACCGCAGCGGTAGAAAATTATTTAGAAAAAATAATAAATTGGGCGAAAAAATTTTTTTATTTAATTTGAAAATATAATAAAGCTCAAATACAAAAAAGTTAGCAAATTTTCACTAAAAAAAAAAGAAAAATAAACCACCAATTTTTCCCACACCCAAGTAAAAGTACCCTACAGTGAATAAATTACAAACATTCAATGTTAGAACTACATCACAGTGTAACAGTCGCGTCCTCGCTTCTTTATTCATTACTTTTGTTCTTTCTAATTGACCTTCTTTCTCTTTTCATCATGAATTCCGCTCGTTACGTGTTACGGGATCTTTTTTTATTCCCAGATGATTTAGAGGTGGACTAGTGTCTGACCACTACTTTTTTAAGGTTCCAAAAAAAAAGGAACCCTTAGAGAATCATTGTTTCAAATTTTATATAGAACTAGCGGCCCGCTCGCGGTTTCACCCGCGTGAACTATGTTATTATTAATTTCTGTCTCCATGACTACGTCTTAGTGACGTCTATGCAAAATTTAAGACTCCTAGCATTTATAGTAACGAAGTTTCATACAAACTTTCGACCCCAAAAACAACCCCTTAGAAGTTGAATATTGCAAATTCCCGTCTTAGTGAGCATCTACGTCCTATAAGTGACTCCTATGCAAATTTGAGAAAATTTGAGATTCCTAGCACTTGTAGTTTCTGAGATTTCGTGATGAGTGAGTGACCTTTCGATTTTATATATATAGATATATTCCACCTAGGCCAGTATTGGTGCAGAGGCATAAACGTGTGCATGTAAACGCAATAGGTTGTGGATTCGATTCCCACTCGAGAAAATGAAATTTTCGCATATTTCGCAAAAAACATATTCGCTCGATGACTGCAATCACAATAGTTTAGGGTTCGATTCCCCTAGTAAGAATTGTTGCAACACTTAACACGAATTCAGGCGTTAAGTTAAGTACGATGTCATGTCTTAACACTAGGTTCCTAGATTCCCTTTACTTACCTTGCAACACAATGTTCCAGAATGGCCGAAAAGGCAAAATAAATTGATTTAATTTGGCTAACGCACGAAGCTGAGAAACTGTTATTGTTGCTTATTGCATTCATCACTTTTTCTAATTTTCAAAATAAAATTTGTATCTAGAACCTCCATCGTGTTATATTAATCGACTAGGTTAAAAGGGGTAAGGTTATTTAATATCTAATATTTGCCCAGGTGCCTTCGAAGCTATGCAAATATATGCAAATAACACTAACTAATTTTCTTAATGAAAACTCAGGCTTCGACAAGATAGCTACTAGCTTAGGTCTAGTTCTAGTACATAAAAGATCTTTCACGTCAATATAAGGGTGTATTTATGCATTACTTGTTTTTCTCGAATAATTTATGTAAATTATTTTCTAAGGTTAGTTGTAATTAATGTATTTTGAACGTCTCCCACTCACTCCTTTAGTTACAGAGCGAAGGTTAAATAATAAATTTTACTTGTCCATACTAAATATTTTAATTTTGTTATTAAAGAAGAAATGCTTGTAGAATTCTTGGTAGTTTCTGTTTATATAAAATATTTTTTTGTTTAATTTATACCAACCCAAATAAATTTTGGGTTACTTTATTATTAAGAAAAAAAAATTTTTACCTAAGTCTTCTATTTCGTATTTAATTTTAGTTAATCAAGCAAGGCAAATATTAAAAAGAAAGATATTTTTTTTTCAATCAAAAACAAATAGTCGTCTGGTCTAATCAAAGATAACAAATTTATTGTCCACTATCCGCCAGAACATGTATTTAAGTCACGAAACTTAACACCGCAAGAGCGGGGAAATGGATAAATATTTCGTATTCTTTAAATATACCTAAGTTTTATATTGAGAGAAAAGAAAATCTCTAATTATAAAATGATAGCAAAAAATACACCTTTTCCTCTATCTCTTTAATGATCTTCGAGAATACGAAGGTAACTAAAGACCTCCTCTGGATGCCAAAAGGAAATCGAGTTCTAGCCCTTATAAAATCCAGACACAAGTTCAAGTACGGCTGGTTGAAACTTAGAAGTATCTACTTGACAATTTCTTTAAATTTGATTGTACATACTTTAAACCAAAGAAAATTCCAATTTAAATTACCGTCGTCATAGCAATATGTACAAGTAGAAGATATTGAAAATCGTTAGTTTCTAAATTTACACTGTATACAATTTTAAAAACATACCCGAAAAAAACTGTAAAAACGTCTGCATAAATTTAACTAGCTTTTAGTTACGATTTTGCCCTTGTGGTTTTTATTTAATTTTTTTTTATTAACGTAATATAAAATTGTTTGTTGTAGACTAAGGCATCGCGACGACGTTATTAAAACGAGACTGAATATTCAACTCCCCGAATTTGAACTTGAACTTAGCTCACATTGGTGACCTCGACGTGAGAACTTCCAACACACGTGTATTTATTTATTAGCATTATAACATTTATGGTCTTATTTGTATGCATTCCACTCTCTGAATTTGAACTTGAAATTAGCCGACAAGCATACACTTGTCGGCTAATATCTAAAGCCTTATATAGCCTTCTCCATTAAATGAATTATCCAAGATAAAAATAATTCTCCAATTCGAACCAGTATTTCCTTCAAAGAAACGAACTCTTCAGCTTTTCAGTATTGTTATAGATATTTGTTTTAGCTGCACGCGGTATTCCTCATAAGCAGGGTAGGCAAGGGTAGCCTAGTTTTCACACTGATACTCCGTTTCTCACTTCTCAATTTTCCCCGATTCTCGAGACAATGTCAATCACCATTGTTTAAATCCAATTTTTGAGATATTTTGAGTTGAATGGGAGAACTAGACTCCGTGAATTGTCTTGCTATCAGAACGAGGAAATGAAATTAATTTATTATCCTGAGTGAGAATCGAACACACAACTCGCGTTTGCCTTTGCGCCACGAGGGCCTCTAATTTTTATATACACGATTTGTTAATATAAAAAAATTAAGAGGAATCACTAAGAAGTGACGTGACTAATCTATTTAGATCATTAACGTCACTAAGCGTAGGTTACACGATGACATTTTACTATATTTGTAACAAGTATAGGGGGAGCAATTGTACCAGCCCTTTAGAGTCGTAGCGAGGAGATTGAACATACCACAATCAAATAGGGATGAAATTTGTATGAATTTTGGTTAAAGTAAATATTTTAAATATTATGTTATTAAAGTTTTTTTTAACTTTCACGCTGTATCCCGCACTTTGCAGGGTAGGCAGAGGGAATCTGCGAATCTAGTGGTATGTGTAGAAGAACAGTAAGGCCGCCAGTTACCATCAAAAACACAAATGTAAAAAAGAGCCAAGTTGAAATGTTAAGTAATGCATCGTTCTCGATTTCACCCACAAAAGTATGGAAGATCTATGTGAGTGTCAAGTTCTGTGTTCACAAGGGATGAAATTCAAGTTCCTTTCACTCCACATTTTTTATGTACAGGCTTTTTTATTTAGTGTTACCAGTTGAGAAGATGAAGAAATGAAAATATTAATACATATTATGTATTAATTAATTCCCTCGATCGGGAATCGAATTCACAACCGTAAAGTTTACAGTCATACCCTTATGCTACTTCACCCAGACGGCCTCTTTTCCTTTATCAAAAGAAATTATAAAGTAAAATTCGTAAACAGATACAAAAAGTCAACCCAGTGGTGTCTAGACGCACCCATTGGCAACCCTACACAGCTACAATAATGACTTGGGAAGTTAAATAGGATCGCATAAGTTCCTTATTCTCGCAATGGGTTATTACTTTTATTGTTTGCTTTGTCTTTTTAATGTATTATATAGCGAGTTTTGAGATAACTTTATATTTATTATAATAATATGGACTATTACTTAGCTATGGTAATGGGCTGGAAATTATTTTTGGATAGGGCAATAGAAGAGTCAATGTCGTCGTAACACGTTATGGGTTCGATTCCCACTAGGACATTCATGAAATAAATTATTTTCCTCTACCAGAGTGTGTCCGAACTGTGAACGAAACGCGGCGTTAAGTTCCATCACTTAAAACGACGACTTAAAAATGGGAGAGAAAGTTTGAACAGAGTATCCCATTGTTAGCAAGAAGAACCTGTTTTTTTTATTAGAATATGTTTTTTAAAATCAGGATTTATTGGAAATATGGGACCTTAATTGGCGTAACTCAACGCTGCTTTTTCATACTGTCACATAGCAAGCAGCTGGCTATATATAACAAAGTTCAGCAAACAATAGATTTAATTAAAAATTCAATGTCATTACATTTGTGGAACGTTGCGTTTCAAATTGCTTTCAACTATTTGGAGAATGTATACGACGTTACACTGTCTCGTATATTATCCTTAGACGGTGGAGAAACTCGAATTTAAGGACTATAGCTAATATCTGTAGTTGTGTTATTTGTTTATAACTAGCAATGTGCCCTGGTTTTGTTTATTGTTATTATTAAATGGGTTATAAGATATTTTTTCTTAAAAAAAAATATTTTGGAATTTAGGTATTTTTGTAAAATAAACCTTTCTAAAGTGAACTTAAGTATAGTATTATAAGAACGTCTTATTTTAGGTGAAAAAGAACAAAAAGTTTGTATAGAAGAAATAGATATGGTCAGAGTTACCTCCCGTACTTAGAATATATATTGTTTTTTTTAGCTTACTTACCTAGAAATATAGTGTTAAGACACTCTGAATTCTGAAGCCATGGCGAATGGGTATCGAATCAACAACCTGTCGTGTTTACATTCACACACTCGCACCTCTGAGCCAGGACTTGCCTCTAAATTAAACCAAAAGGCAATATTCAAATGAAATTACGTATTTCCTGTAAGGTCCAATAAAGCAAGTGTGAAGTTGGAATGCGATATTGCGACCGTTACGGCGTAACGTAAACGTGCACTTTGTGACACAAATGTATGGTCTTTGTACTAGGTATGGCCTATGGGGGTAATGGATACAAGCTGTTATTAAACAGAGAGCTAGTACTATTGGAATCAGTGATTCTTAGCCACGGGCGTGAAGAAAAGAAACTTGATAAGAATGTATGGCTTGGTCCTCAGAGATCGGATGGTTTCCAGGGAGCGCGGGTTTAGATCTCGCTTCTTTAAAATTTTTATACGTTTCCTATAAAAGAAGTATTGCCGAAACAAACTTTAGTTGGCATGTAAAAAGATTATCACGTGCAAGATTAGCATGTGAAGTGATTTGTAAATATCAGTGACAATATACTCCGTTCTCCGACTTCCATCCGAATTGAAATCACCAGAGCTCGAATGAGGATATTACAATGATTAATTCTCCCAAATGGTAATTGATCTCACGACCACTGTGTTTACGTCAGACGTTATTCCTCTGGGACTACGAAGGACCTATTATTTACTCCCAATTGATTATAACCTCCTAATATTTGGAAATATTTTAAAAATTTTCAATTATAGTTAACAACTATCTTAAAATATGTTCACTTACAGAGAAAAATAGATGTAATTTAAAATTTAACAAGTAACTTTTTTAAATGTAAACTTCAACTAACACGTGATTCGATCAACAGCGGGCGAGCTTTGTTTACGTCACAAGAGCAACCTGCATGCCAAATTTGATCTGGAAAGTGGATTTGTTTGAAGTTTTTCTATAATATAGGCGATTTTCTTTAAGTAATCTAGAAAATGATCCTTTTCTGTATTATAAGTTTAACATTTTAGAGACGAACTGCGATAAGAGAAGAGTTTGTTATAGAATAAATATATACAATGTTAATTTATAATAGAAGTAACTTTCCATTCCGATTTGAACTAAATGCTTAGATGTGCCTTATTACCAGAGCGACGAAATGAAAATAATTCATTGCCCCGAGTGAAAATCGAATCTACAACCGTCGTCTATTAATTCTAAATTTCATATCATCAATTTATTTAAAATATTATAAAGAAAACAATACAAAATAGTCATATTATACAAAATGGCAATACCTGTCTAAATAAATAGGTCATGCAATTTTATTGTAAAAGTTACACCGTCCAAAGTTTTTCTTTAGGAACGTTTAGATCGAATTTTCGTTGACGTGTTACGAAACGTGTACACTCGTGACTAGGTCATCACTAATAGGTTGTTTAATTTCAAGTTTCTATACAAATATATATGTAAGTATATATTTTAGCTTAAGGCCGTATCGCGCATATAGCAGGGTCAATAGGGAACCTAGTGTTAAGATACACCCCGATTCCATGAAAAGACTAATTAACTAAAATCTTAGGCAGTATCTTAACACTAAGCTTAAGCTCTAACTGCGATATATAGATGAGACTAAGAGAGAGGAGAGCTATGTCACTTACTTGCATTGAGTGGTACAGCGGGCGCGCGCGCATGGTATGCGCCTGCGCCGCCCGCGTACACATGACGCGTGTAGCCCGCCACCGTGGTAGTTCGCGGCACGGTTGTTAGTACGACTGGCCCATTGTCGCGAGGTTAGGTTACGCTAGGTTTGTTCTGTAACAATGGAAATTTTAGTTATTAATTGTATTATAGATATAGTTTCACGCTGTTCCCGCGTATAGCAGGAGAGAAAAGTGTTAAAACTGCCCTATTTTTGAGACATTACGTGTTAATTGCGGAACGCCGTCAAATGATTTTCACTTCCTGATTCTGATAAGATTTTGAGATACGCTACTCAACACACAATGTCTCAAATTCGGCCAGTTCGTTTGTAGAACAGAGTGTCTTAACACTAGGTTCTTTTGCCTACTATTATTCAGAATTAAAAGCGAAATTGAGAAAAAAATATCACATGAAAAAATCAGGTCAATTTGAAATAAAATGATAATTTACACAGAAAATTTTACCCTATATTTTGAAAAAGCTAGTGGAAATAAAAATCAGCCAACGTGTTAATGTAACATTTAGTATAACAATGAACCGCTTAAATTCAATTAACTTTGTGTACAGCCACACTTCCGGTCAGAGCTTACGTAAAAATAAAATGCGAATTTCAAAATAGCATAGCTATATTATACGAGGGAGGAAAAATAAAAATATATAACGTTTATAAATGTATCTTAATTGTGAATCTATAATTAAAGGAGTGTAAAAGGAAAATTGTAAGGGTCGAGCTGATTTATCAGTGTTTGAGCAACTTAGCTTTTAATTTAACATGGATTTTTATTTTATTTTTTATTTATGGATATTAGAACGAAGTAAAAGTTTTATAAAAAATTATTGGAAATGGAAATCTTTATGCTTCTATTTAAAACTTCCGAATTCCGAACAATACGTAGAAAATTTGAACTTGGCATATAGGGTGCCAAGAATGAGTAGTGGAGAGATAGAGAGAGAGAGAGAGAGAGACAGAAAACCCATGAGAACACGTAACAGCGGAATGTTCCATTCAACGTCTTAAAACTCACACAAATAAAGTTAAAAGTCAGCGTATAAAAATGTATTAGGTATTGTAAATAGGTAAACAGCGTTCATTGATGGAACAGCTAAATGTCGGTTGACGGTGTACCTATATAATAAAATGCTAATATCGGTGCTGCTATACGGTGGCAACTTGTGGGTACAGAAGAAAAAGAACAAACGAAAAATAAATAAAGAGAGGAAGTAATAGAGGCCAGTCGTGGCCCAGGGACAGGATATGACTGTAAACGCGACAGGTTGTGGATTCTATTCCCCGCTGGAAAAAATGAAATATTTAATTTCTCGTTCTATTAATAAGACAATGCACGGCGTTATGTTCCGCCACTCAACACGCAATGTCTCAGAAATTCACTTTAAATAATAAATTATATAATTGTTATTATTTAAAATAAAGTCCTTGCTATAATATTTCCCAAAAAGCCTGGAAATTGCCAGCTCTTATATATATATATATATAGATTATATTATATGTGTTCTGTAATAAGCGTGAACTGTGTAAGTTGTAGAACAAATAAGTTGACACGTGTCCCGGACGACCGTCATCAAACTTGCAACGCTCCGAGGAATGGTATGAAAATGGATACGCTCGCAGTAGGCATATCTTATTTGAGGAATTGGAGATAATTTAAACTAAATTCTTATTGTTTACCCATCGTATATATATGTAAAAACTAGTGGACCCGAACGCGGCTACGCCCGCTTGAACTATACGAATATTTATTAAATATATTTATGAAATTATTTTCAGTTTTCAATAGAGAGATGCGTTAAGCAAGCTCATTTTGGGTGACGTTTTCTAACAACAAACTTTGCAAATCGTTGCTTAGCAACGGCGGTTGTTATAAATATGGCGGGATAAATTGCATGTCAAATGAATAATTATTTTAATCTATATATATAAAAGGACTTGTCCTCACTGACTGAGGTAAGACGCACGCACAGCCGTAACCACTAATGGTAGAAACGTGAAATTTAGACAGATGTTTACTTTTGTAATCTGGACATCCACTAAGAAGGGATTTTGAAAAATTTTAACCCTAAAGGGGTGAGATAGGGGTTGAAAGTTTGCATGGAAAAAAATGTAAATCGGCACCGATTTTTATAAAATTTGAAATTTATATTTTTAAAAGTATTTAATTGAACACGTGTTTCATCGTTTTCTAGAATTCTCCCCCTAAGGGTGCAAATAAGGGGTTGAAAGTTTGTATGGAAAAATCTTTAAAACGCCACGGATTATTATAAAATTATAAATTTAAACTCTTAAAAATATTTAATTGAACACTTGTTTCGTGGTTTTTTACAATTCATCCCATCCCATTCCATCCAATAAATACGCAAGCGAAGCTGCGCGCGTCCCCTAGTATATTAATATATATCGACAATATTACAAATGTAAGAAAAAAAAGTATCCTATGTTCATCCCGAGACCCTCAAGCATCTCTATATGAGTATTTTATCACAATTAAATTGGCGGTTTGGGCCTGATTGCGTAAAAGACAGACAGACAGACAGAGTTACTTTCGAATTTATAATATAGGTATGGATAATTATAATTAGAAGTCAGTTTGTAAGTATAGTTATGTTAACGATTATATAAAGAAAAAGCAGAGAAGCCGCCGTGGTGCAGGTATACAAGTGTGCGTCTGTAAATGCGACGGTTGTGGGATCAATTCCCATTCGGGAGAATCACATATGTAATATTTTTATTTCCTCGCTCTGATACTGAAGCCAGACGCGGTTATGATCGCCACCTTTCAAGACAATGAATTGGGGAACGGAAGTGTTTTTTTAGTGGAGACGGAGTGCCCTAACACTAGACTCCCAGTATACAGAGTGAAGCTAAAGAAAAGCAAGAGCATATCAAATATTAAGTACAGTTATTCTATAATTTTTATGACATTACTTAACTGTAGCGTAACGTAGCCTTGGGAAAATTATAACTTATTTCTTTAATCGATGACAGTGCCTTATTACGTAATATTAGTCTGTAAAACAATTATTGTTTTATGTCTCTTTCGTCGTAGTTTAGTTAGAAGAGGACGATATTATTACGTAGATTGTGGGTTTGATTCCCACTAAAGGTGGACACAACCGAGTGCTAAGACACTCCGTCCCCATTTTATGGCCTATTTTTAAGACATTGCAAATATTAACGCCGCCTTTTGTCTTCAGTGTTTACAATCATCGTGTTTACTATCAGGCGCCATTATTATATTCTGATAAGTAAATGTTTAAAGTTTCAAATCCAACTCAGAATCGATTTGAACATTAAATTGAGTTATATTGAATAAACAAAAAAACAATATTGTATTCTACTCCGGCTTAAGTGCCAAAAATGAATAAATTATTTATCATATAGAAACACATAGAAACCAAAAAATAAAATAAAAAATACATATCTTCCAAATTATTAACCATCGCCAAATATATGATCGAGTGAACATATAAAGAAAAAGGCCAAACCAACGCTTTAAAGATGCCTACAATAACACATTGAAGAAAGTTTGTTGCCACGACGTGTCCCGCGCCTTATGTTCCAGAATTACACTTCTACTTTACTGGTGAGAGCTGACTGGATTCACTAATATTATTGGTATGAAATGGGTAAATAATTTGCTATATATTTCTTTAGTTAATGTGACCAATTCTCGAGACTTTATCACGTAATGTCTCGAAATTAAGCGGTCACTGGTGAGTCTTTGCATTAGATTCTTTTTATTTACCCAACAATAAAGAAGTTAAGTTAAGATTTTTTTTTTATCTTATTTTTTCACGTTGTAACCCCAGATACAAGCGTGTAACTGGAAAAGTGACAGGCTGCGGGTTCGATTCCCAGTCAAGAAAATGAAATATTCAGTATTTACATTTCATCGCTCTGGTAACGCGGCGTTAAGTCCGACCACTCAATACGCCATGCGTCCAAAATTTAATGGGGAACAGAAGTGTCTTAATGGATACGGAATGTCTAAACACTAAGTTACCAAATTAACTTTTCCTACCCTGTTATGTATCCGTTCTCCGCGTGCATCTTACAATATTTATATTATATAAAAAACATTATTTTTTTACTTCAGCCTTAATAAAGAGCAAATATATACAACATGACTCAATAACGTCAGAAAAATATATCAAAAGTTGCAAACATATCGAAACTATCACAAACTTTTCATGTAAACTAAGTGAATGCTATTTCACATATTTTAATATGTGCAGTACATACTGTTGCAGCAGCATTGGAATATTACTAAAAAATTAATATAATGTATTATTTTAATTTTGATATATTTTCTTTTAGATAATACAAATCTGTTCGTGGTAAAATAACTTTTTTTTTATTTTTCAGGGTATTTTTAGTGAGTAACATTTCTACATTTTAAGGGTGGGCACTGACCACATGGCCCCCCTTATTTCCTATTTCCGAAATATGCGTGATCTAAGCATCATCTAAAACATATTAAATTTTTTGACTTAGGTACAATAAAATGTTAATTCATAGATAAGAGACCATTCATGGCATAGGCGTGTAACTGTAAGCGCCATAGCTTGTGGGTTCCATTCCCACTCTAAGAAATGTCATATTTATTTATTTCCACTTCTTCGCTGTGATGTAGAGGCACATCACGGCGTTGAATTCCGCCACCACTGAAATTAATTCCCTCAGAACATAGGTTCCCTTTGCCTGCTTTGTGCAAGATACAAAGTGAAGGTAAAAAGGAAAACTTATTTATACGAAATATACGAACATACGTACACACATACATATATCTTAGTAACTTTAAAGAAAATTAAAGTTCTAAAGACGAACTTAAAGCTAGTAGCTCGTTTAAGCCATGTGCGCTGTGCAGTTTGCACAATAAAACGCATATTTGTTTGTTGCTGCGACGTGATTGGCGGCTGTACGTGCTTTTACGTTCTTTGGCAGTTCAATTTTGCTTGTACTAATGTTTAGGAGTTAACGATTTGGTGTTACATAACGATTTTTTTATTAATTTCACGCTGTATCCCGCACATGACAGGATAGGTAGAGGGAAACTAGTGTTAAGACACTAGGTTCTCCATTTTTTGCCGAATTTTGGAGGCATTGCAAATTGAGTGGTGTTGAGTACATAATAATTTTTATGTTAAATGTTGGTTTTTTGCTTTTATTTGGTATATGTTATGTATATTGGCGATACTAAGCGTATATATATTCTGGTGTTTTTAAACAATATATTTCTCATAGAGAAAAATAAAATAACTAATTATTATCTATCTAATATTTTAGTAAAAATTACTCATTTTCCCGGGTGAGAAATAAACCCAACAAAAAAACACAACTATCGCTTATAAACTACGCTACAAGAAAATCAGTATACAATTTTCAACATAATAAACAGAAATATATACACAAAAGAATGGACTTCCTTGTTCTGAGGAATATGACAAGCGATACTCTTTCCTTCTAATGGTTGCCATTTCTGCGTAATGTAAATATTGTATTAACCATTACGAGATAATATACTATATTGAATGGAATAAATGTCGGCTATTTATTATTAATATTAATAAATAATATTTAAGACTTGGCCGGCCGTCGTAGCTCAGTGGCACAGCATCTAACTGTACATGTGTAGTGGATTCGATTCCCACTCGGGGGTCGTTTCCTTGCTCTAGTAAATCTTTCAACACGCAATGTTCTTCTAAATTAATTTTTACAAACATGTATTAAGCTATGAGAATAATTTAGAAAACTATTTCCAAATTTAATAAAAAAAAATAATAACCAGTTATATCTTTATCATAAAAAAAATTAAATCTATGAACCATAGATGTTGTTGAATACTCAGAATAAATTGACTTAGCTCTAGCATAGGGGACTCTATTACCATTCATGGGAAAAGTTACATTTAAATTATTTTCATATTCCCAAGCTGATAATAAAAAGGGCGGAGTTTAGTTCCGCCACTTAACAAGCAAATTAACTAAGAAAACTAAAAGAACGAAGAATCACAACGTTCTCTCTTTCTATCCTACTATATGCGGGACACATCGTCAAGCTGAAAAATAAACTAAAAAATTTAAACATAATATTTTGGCACTAAACCTTCAGTTATTCTATTTTAATTGAGTAACGCCACAACTGGACCGCCGTAATTGTTTTTGTTAATGAATTGTTCGCGTGCGAACTGTAGCGTATATACGTAGTAAATCACAATTTTTCCTTTTTATCTGTGTCGATTTCAGGAAATACTATTTATTTAAATTATTTGCGTTTCCATAAATGTTATGGCTAATTGCCTCTTAAAGTGGAAATTTTAATATTTTTTCTTTTAATAATAAGCTCAGAAAGTAGGGCTTGACATTTTAAGGTGCCGATTTAACAAAGAATGATATTTATTAAGCCAAAAACTTATTCCCACAACTGCTTTACTGAAACTGATATCTTTTTTAGCTTCCCGCTATAACAGGTATATCTTCACGCTATATCCCTCATATAACAGGATAGCAGAAGGAACCTATGATTACGATTCTCCGTTCTTTACTTGCCGCCCAACATTTAAGAGATTGTGTGTCAATGACCTTGTTGTCAGAGCCAGGAATTATAAATAACTCATCGCCCGAATGGAAATCGAACAGTCGCGTTCCCAGTCAGATGCTGATCCTGCCACGACCGCCTCAAATAAAATTAAATATTCCACTTTAATCCATCAAAAGTTCATCATCTAAATCAATCTATATTAAAACGTCACAATATGAATAAATAAACTAATTTACAACATACGACACAAAATAATTTCCAAGCAATAAAAGACAAATCGCACATAATAATAACCTTATTGTTGCCCACACGACCAATTAATCAATGTTAATTAGGGATCGACAATGCCGAATTGAAAACTCACGCAATCGTTATCGCCGAATCGATTATCATTTCATTATCACAGATAACAATGTACAATCAATTTATTAAATGGCAACATCGCTCACTCTTCCTTTTGTTGTGTTTGACGTCACCGCTGAAGGCCGCAGGAAATGAATAAAAGTGTACGGATTAATGCTAGCGCTATTTTTTACACTGGCAAGTTTAACTGCTTTTGTTTGTAATGTAAATTCGTTTTTTTGTAATGGTAACACTGATTGCCATATTGGTAAAAAGTTAATTTATGTTTCATCTGTTTATGATTATGATCATTTTTATACAGATTATGTATGTAGATTTTATTTATCTATATATAGTGTCTAGATAGGTCTGTGTTTGAATATTTTTTTGTTCATGAATAAATTTGTATAATTTATTTGTATTAAACGGAATAAGTATTTGTAGGATATTATGAGATAGGGATTTTCCGATAAAATAAAATACAACTTCAGATTATACAACGAAAGACATCGTGTCAAAATATTTAAAAAGTTATTTTTGATATGGCAACATTAATATATGTTATCTCATTATTTTTATCTAAAATATTTACTAAACTTAAGCATTTTCTGTTTACAATATACATATATACTAATATGTATGTAATTATATAAAAAAATAATAAATATTAAATTAATATTTATTCATATAAATTACTACAATCATATAACGACTGTTCCATGAACTGATTATTTTAATCAACATTTTATAACATACTTTATATAAGAAATTTACTAAGAATTTGGATATAACTCAAAAACACGTACCGCTTTTGTCACTAAGTCACTATCAATCACTAAAAGGAACACTAAGACACTAACAATTGTCACTAGCCGGTGCAAACTCAAAGCAAAAACAGAGTTAGAACTACATGTGTGTCATTGCTACCTTATCACTGATATCGTAAATATAATTAAACAACAGCTGACAAACGTGAGTAAATACTGATAAGGGCAGATTTTTTTGGATAATTGTGTTAAAAACAACATGAAGTTATATTACCTTGGCGTTTTCATCATACATTGAAAAACTGTTGAATGAATAAAAAAAAGGCTGGGTTCAGAATAAATTTATATTTTTGTCGTACTATCTTTTATAATAAAAGTGTATTAAAAGATAAATATGTTTTATTCTGTGATAATAGAAGATTATTTTTTTACCCTATCAGCGCAACCAGAGAGAACGAAGCGCCAAACGCTACGGTCTCTCTATACCTCTTTGGTTTCGTCCACTGTCCTAAACCCGCATATAGATGCACTTCAGCAGGTTCTCAGGCTTTTTAGTTCTCGAAGGTCAACCGTGGTCTCCCCGTGCTTCTCTTACCACTCACTTTTGTTTCATAAATCTTTTTTCCTATTCTTTCGTCATTCATTAACTAATTACAAAAGTACATATACTATTTTTAGCTTCACGCTGCATCTCGCACAAAGATGGCACATGACATACACAAAGTTTTACATATATTTTATATTCACTACATAAGGTAGATGGACTTACTGCAAGAAAGATAAGAAAACAAGACACAACCATAACAATTACTTTAGTATAGTATATATATACTCGTATACTATAGACGCAATAAAACATTCGCAATGCTGGATATCTCGAATACCGTGAACGTTTGGATTCCTAAACTCCCGACAAACTTGGTGAATCTCTGAAATTTGGCGAAACTTTCAGGTTTTCCCCCCGATGCGGTCGCCCTCAGCACTCGTATGCAGAAACACACGAACCACTATCACGTAAATAACTGCCGCGGATTTACCTATCCATTGATATTTATTATGCGATCGTGAAAAATACGCTCGAATTTATTGGTTTCTAGTAAAATTTGCTTCTAAATAAATAAAATTAAGGTTTATTTGAGTGGAATGTACCTATAAGGCTTGTTATCGCTAGCACGGATTTTGTGTACGGTCAATGATGTAGAACAGACGATTTTTGTTTGTACATGGTTGAACTAATCTTGCGATAGTTCAAGGCTTTATTTACTTTTAATTTTGGAATATACAATATGTACATAATATTGTATTGTCCTTTTCCGTCCAAAATGGGGCGGAAATTAAATATTTGTAAAATTATGCCTCAGATCTCCATAAAGAAATATGATAAGAATCATAAAAATTAAGAATAAACTATTAGTAAACTTTCTGTTTCTAACTTTTATAAAAATGAAACCTCCTTTATAATTAGAAAGACCTTTTTTATTAGACAAAAACTTCTTTACAAAAACATTTAATTATTTAAAATATGAAACTATAGAAAATAGAAAAATAAATTTATAAAATACTTATTTAATATTGTTACAAATATTTTATTATAAAAAAGAAATTAATTTAGTCTAGCAACTCTATTAAGACGTTTACCAGCGCGTCTGAATAATACGAATGTTAGCAAACACTTACATTAATTAGAACTACATACGAAATGTACTGGCTGCTGTTGTTTCTTTTTGAGTCAAAGTAGTAGAAAGTAGAAGCTTATCGCTAATCAACGGTAACATTTAATTTGTTTTATTGAGCTTCACGCTCTATCCCGTATATAGCAGGTTAGGCAGAGAGAAACTAGTGTTAAAAGACTTCGTTCAACATATCACATTGAACTCAACTAAATTAACGACGAATTTTCTCCACGAGGAAATGATAAAAATTATTCCCCGAATGGGAATCAAACCTACAATCGTCTCGCTTAGAGCCAGATTCCAAGGCCAGATGCACTATGACGGCCTGTATACCTATGTACATATTAGCTTAGTATATAGTAAAAACACACAGCATACACTACGAAACACAGGAGAGTTGAAAGCAGTACCAAATAGAAAGCCAACTTCTTATTCGTTCCATCTATTTCCCTTGAGCTTGTACGATTGGTGATTTGCTTCCCAATATATCATGTATTCTCTGTTCCAGTACGTAGGTAGACAGAGTTATGGCACAGTGGTGGAGAATAACTCTCTAGTTGAAGAAAGTACATATTAAAATTTTGGCAGTCTGTAAATAATCTTTCGACATACATATTTAACTAATTTTAACAAAGTGTTGTTTAATTACGTCGTTGTTGCACCATATGGGCTATATTTTAATTGTTGACAAAACTGATCAAAGCCTGTATAATTAGCCAACTGTTTAAATGATAATGTATGCAAATTGTTACGAATTAGTATACCTTTTTTCCCATTTATTAACTTAATTGAATTGGTTTTGTAAACCAAAAAACTCGAAAGTTAGTATAAAATCTGTAGAGTTCAATGTTCAGTTCGGCCACTCAACACGCAATTCCTCCAGGATTCGGAAGAAAATGGGGAACAGAAGTGTCTTAACAGTAGATTCCCAATTCCCTCTGCGTACTCTACTAAGGCAATGCTTTAAAATTAACTTTGTTCATTAATATCTAAATTAATATTTGGAGGAAAAACAAATCAATAATTTTTCTACTAGCTTCACGCTTTTTCCTATATACAGAAGTAAGCAGAAGGTACCTAGTATTGAGACACTTCGTTGTTCTACTTTTCCCTAACTTTTCCCTACTTTCCACTTTGTTTTATTACCAAAACGACGAAAAAAAAACAACTCATTCCCCAAAATGGGAATCGAACCCATAATCGTCACCTTAACAGTCCAACACTATGCCGCGCCGCCTTTAAAGTTGAAGATATCAAATTTCAATGATCCAATAAGGAGTTTTTAATCTTAATTAAACTTTTACTCTCACATTTAAAATCGAATCTGTTCCTATCGATTTCTCATCAAATAGCGGCTAAATTGGCTGTAAAGGCTCGCATTAGTATTTTAACTGAATACAATACAGCTCGTTGGAACTTGAACGGTTTCAATCTATACATTTATACCAATAATCCTGAGATAGTTTCCATATAACTATTTATTTGAACACCTTAAAGGAATGGAGCATATTGGATTTAACATTTGCTTATTTAGAAATTGCATATTTTTGGACTGTAGTATTTAATATATTTATTTTTCTAATTTCTTTAGATTCACACTGTTTGCCGTATATAGCAGGGTAGGCGTAGGGACCTAATTTTTTATTTATTTTTATTCTTTTTTACACAGATAGAAAAAAAAATATTTTAATTTAAAGACATAGATGTGCAATGGCGTCCTTATCACTAAAAGCAATTTCTTAAAACCTAGCAACCTAATGTTAAGACACTCCGTTCTCCATTAAGACACTTCCGTTCCCCACTTTCCGCCGTAAGTGGGACCCTAGAATCCTACCTACCCTGTTATATAGGAACATATCCTTAAAATAAATATATGCCAAAGCTGAAATTCCAAAATATTTATATTATAGAATCCAAACGATTATATCAATTCAACTTGCAACTATATATGCAGTATAAGTAAATAAAGCTTGCAGTTTCACTAAACTAACGCGAAATGACAACGGCCATACATCAAGTTTGCGTTCAGCAGAAAAAGAGTACGTACCATACATACATATGTACGTGTACGCCATCTCGAACTTATCAAGATTGTGATTCGCTATTTTGAGTTTTCGAAGTGCATTTTGTCTACATTTGCTGTTTAGATTTTTCTTTGTATTAAATAGAATATATTTTATATAGGTATTTAATGTATGAAAAACTATATTATATGACAACAAAATCTTTTTGTCTTTAGTTTATTATATTTATTAAAGTTCTTCTTATTTTCAATGAAATGAAAATGAATGTTCGTTCGTTCGGTTCGTTCGATTCGTTTCTCATTCACGGAACGTGATACGGAATTTATTATTTACAATTTCCCTCTCTAACAACAAGTCAAACTGCGGCGTTGAGTTACATCAATCAACACGGAATGTCTCGAAAGTTAGACTGGAATGACAAGACAAGACCTAGCGTTCTATCTAGCGTTGAAGACGCTAGGTTCCCTCTGCCTACTCTGTCAAGAAACACTGAAGTTAAACCGACCTTAAAACTTTTGCAGCGCAATTAATAATTAATATATTTTTATAATAATGTTGAGAAAAAATATTTATTAAAACAATTTTTATGCATTTTTGCCTAATGCTTATTTAATAAATGAACAATAGCGTATTTTTTAGAATATTATACCAAGACGGAAAAATAATAGACTTAACCATTCTAAGTTAATATAAAAGGTTACCTACTCTTTACACTCATTTTAATCATTTTTCTTTTACGGTCATATTTTATAGCAAAAACTTATCTCTCTCGAGAGAAATAAAAACTTTCTAATGATATATTTGAAAGTTTTCGGATTTACTTTTAGAGCATGTTGTAATTTTTGCTATTATATTATATTTTTTTATAAAAATAGTTTCCAATATTTGGTTTAATTAGCTTGTGGGAACTATCCATATTATGTAATCCGTATTGTGTATATTATATTTTATGACAAAGGTAACATATTCTGTATATCTTTAAATATGTTTTTATGAGGCAAAATAAATGATCATACTTAAACACACACATAAAATACAAATTTTCTATTATAAATATAGATATACTAAAAGTTATATAATATTTCAGTATTTACCTAACTTTATTCTTTTAAGCCTTTTAGTTTAGCCTTAAAAATGTCAGACTGTAAATAAAATAGAAAACAATTCTCAGTATACATCGGATTCACCTGACAATATCTTAGTCCACTGTATTCGACAGAAAAATAAAACGTGCCCGCCATTTTAAACGCTTATCAAGATGGCGACGCGCATTTCGCGATTTTGGCGGGACGACCGTTTTGCTAGACATTGAATAATATTGTTTAAAATTGTCTAATATTTATAGTTGTGTGAGTTTTTGATATTATAGTAAAAATGATTAATTTATGAGAAATAATGTTTTTTTTTATAATTATACTTTGTATTTATAATACGTTATGTTATTTCATTTTGATTTCAGCTTCACGCTGTATCATATAGCACATTAGACAGAGAACCTAGTGTTAAGAGACTGCGTTCACGAATTTATGCCTGAATTTCCAATTGTATGTGACGTGGCGGATCTCAACGCTGCACTTAATCTTAAAAATTATATTTAAAAAAAAAAACTAACATCTCCCCAAATACTTAACTATTATCATTTAGTTGAAGTAATCAAATCAATCAATACATCTATTAATTGAACTAATTTCAATAATAAATATAACAGCAATACTAAATAAACAATTTTCGTATCCCATTCCATGTGCATACACCATACATCATTTAATACCTAAACATATTCACAATGGCCATTATAATTGCTTCACAAGAGACTCCTTGGGGAGCTCAAAATTTTGCGAAGCTTCATTTATACGTGATATCCGTTTTCAGTAACTTAGAATGTAATAAGCAATAAATTTCACCTTTGTTTACATAATTTACAGTGTATTGGTATAGGATATGCTCATGGGGTACACCCTGTGTAAGGCGGACAGTACCAACATGTTAGATGCTGGGCACGTATTAATCAAATGATAGTGTTCGTAGATGTAACAGAAATAAATATTATAAGCTGGTATATATATGCTTTATAACTTTTTATTTCAGCATAATGCTATAACTTTGTATAAACCACTCTTCTATACTGAGTGGTTAACAGAAAACGCACGGGCAAAACCATTGAACTAAGAAAGTTAAAATTTGTCATTTAAGTAGATTATGTGGGGGACAGAGATGAGAGCTGAAAATCCCTATGAGAAAAGAACCATTTCACTTCTGTAAGTCCACGCAAGTTACATGTGAGAAATAGTTCCTTATATAGCAGAAAGATCACTTCATACTCTGCCGTATTATATATTATATCAAATTCAGCTTTAATAGGCTAAGCTGAACCACATCAAGAAAAAAATAACACAACAAAATATAAATAACCCAACCAGAATTGAATCAGCGACTACTAAAAACATATTAAATTACATAATTGTTTATTTAATTGAGCTTTTCTCCATATAAGAGACAGAGAGCATTTATTGTTAATACACTTCGGTCTTCGCTTTCCACTCGAATTCAAGACATTGAGTGTGTAGTGCCAGAACACAACGTCGGACTGTGTCTTACCCGAGGGACAATGAATAATTTATATCACCTAGAGGGGCATCCCCTAGGTGTAGTGGTGTGAGTGGCGGAAGTAGTGTCGTAGCACTAGGTTAAGGGCCACGAAAATAATTCCTACACCTGACTGGGAATCAAACCCACAATCGCTTATACAGTCAGCTTATACCAAAATGGCCTCAATTTTACAACTAAATAATATTATACTATAACATTATAATATTCCAATCCCCTCAGTTATTTACATATAGTAAGATCGCATGTTCTACCCTCCGTAACACCTGTTCACGAATGTAGGACAGACATTTATAGCTCGTCGTAATCGTATATACAACTATATAATATTATATTTATATATATATATTGGAATTATCTCTATATTTATATGAAACAATCACCGCTGGTACAAAAAATGGTTTGATTATCAAGCTTCATTAACTTAGAACAGAGAAGTATAAAGTTATTCCTGGAATGGTGATCGAAAATTGCTGGACATTGTAAAAAGGCAGCGAAATAGATAAATGATTTAGTTTAAAATTCATAATTACATATTTTCTTAAATTCTTACACTTAAAAAAATTTTGATTAAGAATGGCATAACATAGCTTTTACTTTCATATTCTTTCATATTACTAACGGAAGCTTAATATTGAAGGATTGAATTTCCTTATGAATTTTATGTTTATAGCATATTTTGAATATGAATGGCAACGCCTTTCCCTTTATAAAGGTCACGAATTCATATCTCGTATGAATAAAAATTCTTCACAATTCAATTCGTTCTGACGAAACCGAGTGAGCACGAAAGGTTTATTAAAATTAACATAGTGGTTGCTAAATGTATAATTTCTATGGTTTTATTGATTATTAGATAAACTAACAACTCGCTCGCGGTTTTGCCTGCTTAGATACGAATATTTATTGAGTGAATTGAATTGAGTTTGTATTCTAAATTCTAAAATATATTATGTAATCAGTACCAATTACTTCAAATGTCTAAATTTTGGTATGATTTGAAAAAATCTGTCTTAACATTCTGTACTCTGAATTTGAGACATTGTTCAGTGGCGGTTCTCCACGCCGTACTTTGTTTATATATATTTATAGACAAAATGCGGCGTTAACTTTTATTTATTCCACCCCGATGGAATACTACCTCTACACTTAACTCTAAAGAGAACACAATAAAACAGTTTAACATATTTAATATAACCAAATACATAATTTACGTGGCCCTTACATTGAATTTATGAAAGCTATAGCGTGCCCTATATACCCCAGACGAGCTTTACGATGTCACGTCTACAGTCCAGGTATCAATCATAAATACGATAACTCCAAATATAATAACTTTTTTTAGCATCGCTGTATTAAGCACGTATCAGGGCGGAGGGAACCTGGGAACCTTTCTTTCCATTTTCCGATGATATGCGTTTGTAATAGAAATTAGTGGAGTAGACAGGTAGATAAACTAATAAAATTTTGTTATTTTTCAAAGGCGAACCTTGGTGGCGAAGAAGCACAAGGTAAGATGGGTTATCTACTCGAGAAATACATTGTATTTATAATCACACTAATCCCGCACACCAGGTAGGCAGAGGAAACCTAGTGTTAAGGCACTCCGTTCCCTACTCTCTACTGAATTTTTCAAGGCATTGTGTGTTTTTATATACTATTTATCTAGTTATATATCACATCGAAATTAATTTGTATACGAAAGTTTGAATATCCAAAAACAAATTAGTTCACAATAATTTCTATTGAACATATAAAAAAAATAATAGATTTATTTAAAAAAACAGAAAGCTAAAATATTTCACTTTTCAAGCAATTAATTCATACATCGAGTCGACCACCACAAAATCTGGCACACAAATTAAAAGCGCATATCGAATGGTCCTAGCGAAATAAATCACGAGCGAATAAAAAAAATATTAAAAAATAAAATTGTTACTAAATTAATATTGTCAACAAGTGGGTCTTGGCAAACCGTTTCAACTGAAGCTGGGCGACATCGGGGTTCTATCAAAAACTTTTGAAATATATTCGTTAGTTGATAATGTAGGCTGAGTTATGTGGCACATATATCAGTTACTTTCCTTGTTTGAGGCCTGACTGTAAACGCGACGTTTGCGGGTTATTTTCATTTCTCGCTCTGGTGATATGATAAAACGGCGTTGGGTTCCGCCAATCAACTCACAATGTCTCGATAAATTAACGGAAGGTGGGAAGGACGAAGGGAAGGGAAATGGAGTATTTAAATACTAGGTTTCCTCTGCGTCCTATATGCGGGATACAGATGGAACTACAAAGATAACTTTTGTCAGTGAAAATGAGTATACATACATATCTATACAAACTGTAGGTAATATTAACACAATAAAAACAATTGAGGCTGCTGTTTAGCTGTGGGATGGTCTCTAACTGTAAGCGTGTTTTGGGTTCGATTCCTACTCGAAGAAATGAAAAAGAAAAGCGGAGAGCGGAATTTCTTGACACTAGATTATGTCAGATTACCCTAGTAGAACAAAAGGTTTGAGGGTTTCAATATAATTTTCTTGCCTTCACGCATATTCTTTGTAATTATTAATTGAGTCTGACTGACTGTAAAAGCAACAACTGTGGGTTCGATTCCCACTCGAGGCAATAAATTACTTTGATTATCTCGCATTGGTCACAAAGCTCGGCGGTAGAATCTGCCATTAAAAAGACAACATCACTTAAGCATGCTCTTGGGTCCCCAGCAAGCCCCAGGCGCTGTCCCGAATTCATTGCCAGGCAGCGTTATGGGCACCCATACTGAAAGTTTATGTTTTCTCTTCTTGTATGCAGAATGAGGAGAGCATAGTCTTGTTTATATTATGTTTTTTATTCAATGTAAATATAGAATAATATTATACACAATTAATAATTATATTGTATACAATTAATCAACGAAAAAGTTAAAAAGGCAGTACTTAAATAAAAGTTGTGTACGGAACAGCGCCAAGTTTCACTTGTTGATAAATGTTTGCACTTTATTTTGACAGGTTTATATCGTCTAAATTTTAACACTTGTTTGGCACTTGTATGAAAGTGGAGAAAAAATATTTCATTTTTTTTTTAATAATGGAAAATTATTATCTAATATTTTTAATAAGCAATACCAATAGTGCTGTAATAATTTAATTTACTTTTCTAAATAGCATAGTTGAATATCTTGTGGATTTATTTCACTCATAAATACCCTCAATTTAGTTCAATTAACCGCGGCGTTTTGTTCCGCTACCCAGCATGCATTGACTTGAAGGTGACGGAAAATAGAGAAAGGAGATACAGGTACCTAATTAGTAAGCTATTTTCTAATTAACAAACGATTTGTTAAAGACAAACTTTTAACAAGAGAAAAACGGCAATTTAAATGAAATCGTGTGTCGTACTTGGTGTGCTGTAGAATGTACTTTGAACTATTAATTATTTCAGCCTGAACTCAAGTTAATTACTAGTAACCTCTGAAGAGATCCACTATTCAGGTCCTGGCTCCATCATCGGAACAGAAGCATGCTTAGGAAAGAATAAAAAAATATGGTATAACCAAAAATATGGGTAGGTATATTTTTATGTAGGCACAGAAATCCAATGTTACATACCTACCTACAATATAAAACAACTTTTTTACATTAAAAAAGACACCGTAAATATTCAAATTGTTAGAAAGTCGACGAAAATAGCTCGAAATAATATCTCTCGCAAAAGATAAACGTACAGATAAAAATTTAAACAACAAACATTGTACAGTTAAACAGGCTTACACTTAATCTTTATAAATGCGACCACTTTTTTACACGCTCCTATAAAAATCCGTTTAAATAAGGAAAAAAGGATATAAATAAATGTCTGAAAAAACTTAAACGCCTATAAAAATAGGATTGTAAGAGAGGTTTTTTCTATAGTATTTATATTCTGTAGTATTAGTATTTTTTTTTCAGGTTTAGTAGACGGAGACAAGTTGAGGTTCTTTGGTAAACATAAACAACGTGTTTATCATCGATTGGATTAAATATATTTTTTAATCTTGACGCTGCATTCCTTATATAGCACGGTAGGTAGAGGGAACCTGGTTACATTGGGTAACCAATGTTAAGACATTCCGTTTCTATTGAGACAGTTCTGTTCCCAAATTTTCCTCGCATTATCAAGGCAGTGCGTGTTGAGTGGCTCAACGCCACGTTTTGCCTCGTTACCAGAGTGAAGAAATGAATGAGTGGGAATTGAACTCGCAACATATTATGAAAATTTAAAAACAGATAAACAGACAGAGCAAACAGGCACCTGGGGCAAAACTATCACCAATACGGTAAATGTGAAGTAGCAGAGCTAACATAAGCACGCCACCCAGCCCATATATTGAACAAAATAAGCGATACTGATTGAAAATCATGTTTGTACAAGCTGCTATATTCATTAATAAAATTTCAGTACATTTAATAATGTACGCTGTTAGTAATATCTGTCAACATGATTGGATAATATGATATAAATTGCAAAGATAAATATTGTTATGTTATGGCTTTATTTAGTTTGGTACAGTGGTTGCGATTGGGTGGTAAGGTCGCAGGTTTGATTAGTTTCTTCCACTTCTTTTTTTCGTATCCTCTGGAGATGCGATCTCCGCAATAAAGATGTGCATATAATGGCAATACTGAAGGTGTCACAGTGAAAATGAAGAATTTTGGGCACGTCAAGACTTTTCTTTAAATCAATGGTAAGATAGCCACCAGTTATATTTCTGCAGAAGGTCTCGTCAAAAACATGAGGACCCCTTGAAGGGCTCGTATGTTATGTACCTCTGAGGTTATGTAGAGATCGTTTCGTTTCGCACTTCTTTTGTACCTCGCATGGGCAAAGCGTGATCTAACAAATACAATGTGTATTCTATAAATATATTATGACACTTGTTTTTTTTTTACTGTATGTTTATAGTAGATAACGAATACATTAATAACAGGAAGAGTGAATTAGCTCGCTTATCTCATAGTTTATGAATTTATATAATCAAAAAGGTAAACAGTAATAAATTTGGGTTGTCAGTTTGTCACAGAACAAAGTGATTTTACACCAACCATTTATTTATAAGCAATTTATATAAGTTTAACTCGCGGATTAGAATCAGTGATCCCCGAATAAAATAATAAATATTTATTTCACTAACTATAGAATTTCCATGCTTGACAATGTACTATGCATATACACCTTTTTTCTTTTATTAGGCACTGAGAATCTCATGTCAAGACACTCATTTCTCTATTTCGCTTGATTGCTTATTGAATAGCCATTCAATGTACACAACATCACGCTTTGTTCTATAAGACTGGGAAAATGAAATTAATTTATTGTCCCTAGTGGGAATCGAACCAGCATTCATCGAGATGCACCACTGCACCACAAGGCTACTGTTATATAAAAATTTAAACAAAAATAAACAAAACAAAACAAAATTATGCACAAAAACAACGTCATATAAAATAATTCATATCTTTTGGGCACAAGAGGCATCTTAAAATGCTGATTTAGCGAACCTAAACAAGCAGACTTAAAGTTCCGTGTAACCGTGTAATGAACAAAGACAAGAACAGACCGCCTTTGTGGTTATTATTATAGAAATTATTTATATTTCTATTTAATTTTCATAAATTTTAAGTAATATATTCAAAAACGGTACGTCCTTTCACAGCACGTTTAAGTTATTTTTTGTTTTCATTAAAACAACAATTTCGGGAAATCCCCTCTCAGTATTCCTCAAGACTCCCTAAGGAGGATTCCTTAGGGATATTAAATATATCATGTGACAAATAATGAAACGATTTCCTAAATATATACGAGAAAAACGTTTTAAAATATAACTGTAATAGATTCACGCTGTACTCCGCATATGGCAGAGTAAGCAGTAGTGTTAAAACACTCCGTCCCCAAGCCCCGCCCAATTTTCAAGGCATTGCCTCATAAAACATTATTGTTAAATGAATTTTCGTTATGAACTCACAACCAAAACGTTGATGAATAATATACCATTACTACACTAAGGTGACAAAAATAAATTAACTTTCATACACATAATATAAATTTTAATAAATCTCCCAGTACAAATACAAGCTATTCTTTAGGAAAAAAAGTATATAAATATAGTCCCAGAAGAATTTTTAAGTAAACCTAATTGAATGTGGATGGCAAAAGCCCCTGATTTAGGTGACCTGAACAAATAAATGTACACATTAAGCTTCCGTGGCACAAATTTGTTTCAATTGCTGCCTGTTTTTTTTCTCATTTTTGCTAAACAAACACGAATTAATTACATCTCTAATTTGCAAGTTCAAATATAAAATGGGGCCAATTGAGGCCAGTCGTGGGGCCGAAGTAAAAACACCACTGGTTGTGGGATCGATTCCCACTCGAAGATATGAAATAATTATATCTATATTATTTTCATTTTTTCGCTATGATATCAAGGTAAAGCGTGCCGTTGAGATCCGCCATTCAACAAACAGAGTGTCTTGACACTAGATTCCCTCTGTACCCTGAGTTAAGCTGAAAAAAAAACTCCTTCTATAATTGCAATATCACCCAAAATGTCTTAAAAACATCACACCATATACGAGTATACCCTTCTACTTAGCAAACGTGTCTAATAAATGGATGCCAAGAGCGCTATACTCGTACAGATTAGAAAACAGAGGCGGGCCGGTATTTTGGACAAAGGTTGAACTCAACGCACGCTTCCATTATGAATGTAATTAATTTCTGACATCAGCTCGGCAGAAACTGAATGGCCACGAAATAGGCCGTTGTGGACTCATAGAATGGATTATTTTTTATTGTTTATTGTACACAATAAAAATTGAGGCCGTCGTAGTGCAAAGGTATAAGTGTTTGATTGTAAACGCGATGATTGTGGGTTCGATTTCCACTCGGAGAAATTAAGTATTATTTATTAATCTTTTAATTTCTTCGCTCTGTTAACAAGGCAAAGCGCTGTGTTGAATTCTGCCATTCAACACGCTATGCCTCGATAATTCAGCGGAAAGTGGGAGTGTCCTAACTAGGTTCTATCTAGGCACATAGATACTCTGTTATATATGGAATACAGCGTGAATATGAAGATATAAAAACATATAAATCGTACATTTCATAATAAAAATGGTTATCAATTTCTTACAAAAAACTTTTGGTAAATAAGGGACTAGTTGTAAGAGAAAAAAATAGGAATAAAGATATAGTGCAATTAAATTATAGTGTTTTCTCGGAATAAATTTAAGCTGATACGGATTTGTGGATAACAATGGCAAAAAGGCTTAGAATTGGAAACAGTTTCTTAAATTTTCTTTATATCTTTGTATTTATGATTTTAGGTCAAGAAAACTAAAAGTTGAATGGTATTTGTGTTTGTACGACTACTTTTATTTTAATTTGTAGTTTTAGAAGTTCAAGTAACTCATAACAGAGCTGTTCTTCAGAAATTGGCGACTAATAACCATTCATCTCTCCACCTATTACTTTAAAATGTGGTTTATTTATTCGTGAAAAAAAAAATATTTTATTTGAATAATTAAAAAAATATTTATTATTTTAGTTAGTGTATTTATTTTTTATAAATATTGTGTGTTGAGTGGCGAACGGGAACGGAATATCTCAACACTAGGTTCCCTCTGCTTACCTAGCTGTGTGCGGAATACAGCTAAATTTGATTTAATTTTTAGCTTAATAATATTGTAGACGAATTTCACCAAATTTTAAAGAGATCCAAAAGCAAATAAACATGTAGTTATTGCCCTACCCCCTACGGAATCTTGGCTGAAAGGCAGATAGCTAACAATTATGTGCCGCAGCAGACGGGTTAATTCGATCTGACGACATCAAATGGCCGTTTCTTGGCGGTCCCCAAATACTCTTTGCTTAACTCCTGACATTTTTATTTTATATAATATTATATGTTTTAAATTGTTTTTATGTTTGTTATACGTTAAATACTGTGGGGGTATCTAGAGATATTTTCTGGGAGGGGATACTGGACTATAGCTTTGAGCAGATATGTTTGTGTAAATGATGTAGTTTTTTAATTATTTGTTTGTAAATTTTTTTGGGTGGACACAAACACAATGGACAATTCTGGAATGCCCCTGAAGCCTATCTAGAACTAATAGTAGTTCAACTTATCTAGAACTATCATCAACTCATTTCTAGAATATATTGCAAAGACCTTTTTTTTCCCACACTGTTTCCCGCACAGGATAGGCAGAGGCAACCTGGAAACCTAGCGTTTAGACACTCTGTTCCCATTAAGATTTTTCCTTTCTCCACTTCCTCCCCGTCCTACTTTCCCCACTTGCTAGACTTGGGATTCCTTGAGGCGTGTCGAGCGGCGAATTTGGCGGCAAGTGGGAAAGGGAGTGCCTTAACACCAAGGTCGCTCTGCCTACCCTGCTATATACAATGTGAAGATAAAATTAAAAATTATAATAAACATAACATTTCTCTTAAATCACTTCATTTCTTCATTTAAAATATCTAAATAAATAGGGTATGGGCAATATTTTATACTGTCCATTTCCACCGATAAAAATTAACTAGACTTCTAAGGATTCGAACCCACACTATCGCATACAATCAAAAATATCCAAACTACACCACAGCGGCCACCACTCATTAATAATTATCAAAATTGACAAAACCGTATTAATTTTAAAGCAATTATGTTTTCCATACATCGGTCACCCCTATACAGACCTCGCTTGAAACCGCACATTTTGTACCCAAATGTTTGAATTAGATGAACAAATTATTTTACCAATATCGATTTAAATGAAATATCATCATATATTTGCGTTTCGTGGTTAACATGTTATTTACTTAACTGATTAAGCTAAAATTAAACACTTTTCTAATTAAAAACACGTTATTTGCATAATATTTATGTTAGTGTATTCCTTTATAGTTCATAATTAAAAGTATCCATTAGATCAAATGAAATTTATTATGAAACAAGTTTAAAGCTTAAACTAATAGCAGGATTAATATTATAACCGCAATATTATAGCTTTCACCCGACTGTTATTATGAAAAATGTTATAATATAAGTAATATCCAAATTAAAGTTCATAAAAAGCTGGTATCAAAACCAACCAGTCTATTGATGTACCGCAAAGAGTAAACGTTAGATATATGTGTTATGGTTGCTTTTAAAAACCTGACAAGTGTGAGTCGGATTTATCTATGAGATGTTCTGTATTATTATGTATCTATAATATTATTCTAATATGAAAAAGTTTGCTGTTTGGTTTTTGTTTCACGGAACTATATAGGTTCTAAGTGAAAATAAAACAGGAACTTCTATTTTTCGTTCTTAAGTCCACGCAACCACAAATGCGTAAAAAATTGTTACTTATATATAAGATTATTGTACTTCCTATTGCAATACTTCCCACAATCGCAAAAATACATACTAGATACTTACGGAACCCCAGAATAAGAAAAAACATAGGGAGAAGATTGAACCAAGCTATTTAGATAATAAAATTACTTTTTATATCAACGAACAAACCTATCCTTCCATTACACCGAAACGCTTTTCAGCTTTTAATATTATTAAATGAATATTGTGAAAGAAACTACTAACATAGTAATTTAATTTGCATAGCCACTGGACGTGTAAGTGAGAACCACTGTGTGAATAATCATGTTAGAAAAATTGAGAGGAACTCTTTGAAATTATATTTTTGTTGGTTATTATATTTATTCACAGGAGGTATTTGTATTAGCATTGATATACTAAAATATAGGTCAGTTTAGAGTTCGAAGTTTTTTAGCGTCACGCTATATTCCACATATAGCAGAGTAGGCATAGAGAACCTAGTGCTAAGGCTCCCCATTCCCTACCTTCTCAATTATAATAACACTAGCGGACCCGGACGCGGCTACGCCTGCTTGAAATATAAGAATATAATTTCTATAGAAATATAATTTCAATCTAGATGAAATGCTAAAAATGACTATTATATTTATTTTCATAAGGATGAATATCAAAATGACGCGGTAACGAACGCGGTCGGTCGCGTAGCGACGACGGTTGTTATTAACATGGCAGAATAAATTGCATGTCAAATTAGAAAGTATTTTAATTTATTAGTACATATGTGTAATGTAATATTATATAGCCTATAGCACTTCTGAAGAATGCAGCTTTCATACAAAACAAAAACAATGTTAATCGAACCAGTAGATCCAGAGATCTTAGCGTTCAAACAAACAAACAAACAAACAAACAAACTCTTCCGCTTTATTATATTAGTATAGACTAGAAATTAGTCGTTGGAAATTGCTTCGTCAATTCAACTTAATTCGATGAATTTTTATGTCAATGTTTATATGTTTTGAAGCTATATTAATACTGTAAAGCTAAAACATTTGGACACGCTAATGTCAGGAAATAATTGTTCAAATTAATAATATACATATATATATTACTAGTAGACCCGGACGCGGCTACGCCTGCTTCAACTATAAGAATATTTATTAAATATATTCATGAAATTATTTTCAATTCTCAATAGAATTAGTAAGACAATATAAGCTTAAATAATCAAAAAGAATAATAAGTAGATACACATTATTAGAAAAAATTATCTGAGTTATTGAAATGAACTAACAAAAGGATTAAAAGTAACTAAAGGATAGGTATTCTTAATATTAGAAAAAGTACCTAAAGTTTTCCGTACGTGCGTACATAGATATCGACTCTACGAAATAACTAAATATTTCTCTCTATTAAGTAAGATAATTTTAGCGGGCAATATCAAATAAAATAAGAAGAGAATTAAAGTGTATTTTAAATTAATTATAAACAACAAATAAAGTTCGAAAATGTATGAAAATTTATAAAACCGTCAACGTCATCTGCCCGTTCGCGTCGGTCATACTGTGCTGCCCGCTAGGTGGCTAGGTCATTTGGAATCAGTGACATCTCCTTAATTATTTATTAGTATGTTATACAGTAAACTATAATTTCAATCTAGATGAAATGCTAAAAGTGACTTTTATATTTATTTTCATAAGGATGAATATCAAAACGTCGCGGTAGCGGTCGCGTAGCAACGACGGTTGTTATTAACATGGCAGAATAAATTGCATGTCAAATTAGAATGTACTTTAAAATATATTAGTATATATGTGTAATGTAATGTTATATAGCCTATAGCACTTCTGAAGAATAATTCTTTCATACAAAACAAAAACAATGAAAATCGGACCAGTAGATCCAGAGATCTTAGCGTTCAAACAAACAAACAAACAAACAAACAAACAAACTCTTCCGCTTTATTATATTAGTATAGATAGTAAATAGTATAGATTACATATTGAGTGGCGGAACTCTAAACTATGCTTTGTGCTGTTACCTGAGCCGGTAAATGAAAATGATAAATTTTCCTTAGTGGGAATCGAACTCACAGTCAGGCACTGTACTACTGCGCCACGCGGGCATCAAGTGATTACTTGGTAAATTTTGATAGAAACTATTATAGCCTCTGAATGCAAGCTTCATTCATGGCCGTGGTAATTTCGACATACATTTGTGGGAATTATCTATTTTCATTTCTCCGCTAAGATAACACACCACTGATGCATCACATTTCAATATAACGTCTAAGGATTTCAATGTATTTCATCAGAGATATATAGCAAGGAAAAACTGAACGTATTATGTCAAGGTCGTCTCATCTCTTTAGCAGCCAGAAACGTGAAACTTAATAATATTATTTCAAGCTTTCCTATTTTTTAGCTTCGTGCTTTATCCCTAGCGAGGTAGCAAGAAAGCGATAGCTACGGTCTCTGCCCACCTCTTTCACCTCGTCCACTATCATCAACCTCTTAATACATGCTCTCCGGAGGATCGTCATGCCTTGCGCCAATATCATCGATACTGTTTTCTTGAAGGCCAACCGAGGTCCCTCTCAATTTCCCTAAAACCATGCTTAGATAAGTAATTTAATTACAATATACGAGTTCTTACGTAAATAAAAATTAAGAAGCATCACTATATTTTTTTATTATATCTACTAGTCTATATAATCAGAAAACTACATTTTTTACTATAAAAAAATACTATTATTTTTATTTAAATGAAAAAAAAAACCTTAAACTTGACACAATTGTATAAATGAAATGAAAACATTTGTTTTACTTTTCATCACGAGCTAGAATGAGTGAAAGCATAGAGTACGTCCATCGTCATGTAGGGCACTCGAAAATATACAGCCTATTTATATCTCAGAGAAAAACCTCTTGCAATGAGGGTTTGTGGAGATTCTCGCCACAGACGGAGATAGTTGGTTGAATAATTTGAGCTTGCTGGTTATTTCGTTTGAACTCACTATGGGCTTTGTCTACTCTATGGTGTTTCAGTGACAGTATTTAGCACTTACACTTTGTTTATATAATTGAGTTAGACTATTGTAGTTCCGCACTGAAATCAGAAGAGATGAGAAATGTGACACTTCGTGTAAATACATTCATAAAAAATCGTTTTGTTTCCAAGTTTCTATCCAAATGGATTTCTCTTCGTTTTCTGGCTATCATTACTTTAATCAGAACTGAGAACATTTCTTTCAATACCCTAAAGTGGAATTCAAACCCACAACTATCTCGTAAAGCAAGACACAACGCCGCAATGCTTAATGGTAATTTTTTTTCCAAATATAATCTTAGTAATTAGACCTTTATCTTTATTAATTACTTTAAGTAATAACCATATAGCTCGGACTTATTAAGCAAAACTAACAAATTAGATAAGCAGGAGTACAATATAGTACAATAGCTACTAAACGAAAGGAACAAGGTTCAATTCACGGATTAAACTATTTTTTAGTCAGAGGAATGGAATATTTCTATTTCTTTGCTCTGGTAACTCTATTACAAAAGCAATGTCTCGAATTAGGCGGAAAATAAAGAACGGATTGTGTAAACGGTAGGTTCCCTCTGCCTCCCTCTCTGCTTACAGTTTGAAAAAAAATCCACTAAATTTCCTTTAAAATACATCAGTTATTTATATCCCAATAACTAAAGCTGTTACAGTGTTGTGATCATCTATCAAGCAGCAATCCAATTTCATCTGCTCTATACAATTTATATACATATAAATAAAAAAAAAATATTATAAAATGGGTGAAAATAGCGAAATTTTCAACATAAATTAACGTGGAAACGCTACCCACGCGACGGCGGATCCGTTTTACGACCGGCCCATAAAGCGGGTAAGGCTTGCTATTTTTGAGCTTTACATAACTCCTGGTTGCTTCACGCACTTGAATCTGGGACCTTTTGTTTGGGAGAAATTGATGGAAAAATACCCTTTTTTCTTCTCGTTTTAGCACTATTTTTTATGTGTATTGAACAGTCAAATCTGTCTATATTGATCTTTATTAGTATTTTCTTCAACTATACGTTTCTTTCGCAAAGGTAAGGGTAAGGTAAGGTTTTTTTCAGTAAGGTAAGGTGGGTAGACAAAGACACTCTAGAGTCGAGATTCTCTAGTAATCATCTTCATCAATCATCATCAAATAAAACGCGACGTTAAATTCCACCACTAGACTAGCAATGTTCCGAAAATTGAGCGAAAATTGGAGAACGAAAATAATCATAAAATAGAGAAAACAGAGAAAAACCACTCTCCATCTCCTCAAATAGTTACAAATTGGTCTTAAACAACGAGACCTAACCATTGTATCTAATATATACATTTCCAACAATTATATCATAAAGTTGATAACATCAATAACCGCTATTAAATTATTCCAGAAGAGGTTTCTAAGTAAACGTCGTACGAGTAGTGGGAATTACAGATCGATGGCGGCTATGAGTGCGGAGGATAGGATGATAAGCAGCTTAAGGGAGACCATTAACCCTTTCAGGATACGAATTGACATTTATATTTCGGGTTATAGTTTAATAGTGCTTATCCTGCGTTACGAAGAAGGCAGAAGGAACAAGTGTTAAGATATTCTGTTTTCGTCAATGGCAGAACTGAACGCCGCACTATTTACCAGAATGAAGAACTGGAATTAAAATGCTGAAGCTACATAACTAATTGGTTTTCTGCTTTATCCTGCAGGTTAGACCGAAGAGCGAAATCCGGAACTTAGTTTTAAGATACTTTTTATATTTGCAATAGTTAGTTAAAACAAGTTCTATGCCACATGCTATGACAAGACGACATATAATTTCCTTTGTGGTGAGAGCTTCAAATTAAAACTTAAAAAAAAAATACACATGAAATCGAACTAGTGACCACAGTCAAAGAAACGACGTCTTATCCTATCCAAAGAATAATTTTAGACACGCCGGTACACTCCCTAACGTGATTTACGGGCAGACATGATACCCTCCTCATTTTTTACCTACCCTCATATCTAGGTTATCATTTATCACGGGCTAATGTTCCTGTATTTTTGGCACATCCATTACATATTACAAATTGATATATTGATTTGTATGATGAGTTACGGTTATTTTTAAATGGCGTTCTTTTTTATTTAAAAATGTCATTTTCTTTTTTTTTTTTCAAGTAGAAAAAAATACAAGATATTCTCTTTTAGCAAACTTCTTGAGGTATTAAAAGATGTGTATTTTAGCAAAATCCTCGAAGTACTAAAACTGATTTTATTAAGCAGAATAAATAATAAGGCTAGTCGTCGCCCCCAATTTTTTTAATTGGACTTTAAAACGTAAAATGAAAAATCCCATTTTTCCAATTCCCACAGGTTTTCGCGAACTTTTTTTTCGACTTCCTCAATATTAATTTGTCTGTGCGTTGTCTTTCAAAACGAAAGAACGAACTGACGAAAGAGTTTCATAAATATACATACATATATTTTATATGAAATTTGATATAGGATACAAAACTATCATACATGCATAAACCTAGTATGAATATAGTCGAATAAACAGCCCATTTCAAAAAAGCCAAGCTAAAAAAATAGGCAATTACATTAGTGTTTTCGTATTCACGAAATCCACTGAATAGCTGGAGGAGGAATCTTTCAACTTTAAATGGTAGTGTTCTTTAAAATGTACTTTAAATGAATAGAACTCTTACAATAATATATGAATCGGCGTAATAATGAAATGTTTAAAATAAAACGTAAGTATTCAAGTAGGCTCGTTTCTTTTTTCATATAAAAGTGAGTTATTCTAAATGAAATACAGAACAATGCTTTTGAATATAACTTTGTATGCGTGTCAAGTATGAAACGTGGTATCTTATTTGTTTTTTTTATATGAGGAAGCTCTAATAAGTGAATAATAACAAATAATTTTTAATTAAATTCTAACTTCTTCTATTATTGAGGCCAGTCGTGGGGACACAGAGGTGACTGTAAACGCCTGGTTGCGGGTTCGATCCCCACTCGAGGAAATAAAATATTCATTTAAATTTATATTTTCATTTCCTCGCTTTAGTTTCAAAACAAAGCGCGGCGTTGAATTCAGCCACTCAACACGCATTGCCTCCAGAATTCGACGAAAGTGGGGGGCGGAGTATTTTACCACTAGGTTCCATCTGAATATCCTGCTGTGTGCAGGATACAGCGTAAATAAAAATAATTTTAAAAAATATTTGGTGGAATTATATATTCTCTCTACTCGCCAAGAATGTATGTGTAGAAAAAAATCTTATACATTTTGACGACGTCAAAAACTATTTTAATTTTCACACAATATTATAAACAAAAGTAGAACATGCAATGCAATATGCACAATATTATAAACAAAAGTTAAAAAGGGAGACATGTTTTACGGGAGCGCGAGTGGGCTTTTAAAAATAACTAAGAAAGTTAAATTTAAATTTACTTTAATTAAAATAAGAACAAAGGTATATGTTCTTATAACTAACTTAAAATTAACTTAACTAGTGAATCGACCGAGCAGAAGTGCATGCTCTAATCGACTAAAGAATAAAATATATAATAATTAAAACTAAAACACTACGTTTGTTTCCCATGGCATGAGGGGATTCGCGTTACATACGCCGAACGCTGATTAGGCGTTTACCGGTACCGTTCTCACACCATGAGGCAACATAACTAGGGAAAACCAGAAAATAATAATAAACATAAGTTATCAATATAATTTTAAACTTAATTAGTTTGCAGGAAAACCAAACTATAGCAAGCTCCATTTTAAACATTGTAAACCACGTCACAGGTCTACCACCAAATTACCTAAAAACAAATATGACACATACATTTCAAGTGAACATTTCAAAAGAAAATCATAAAAATGTAGGAAACAACTAAAATTATAACATGTTGGTATCAGACTTTTGTTTTAGACTGACGTTATCTGGCTTGACGCGTGCTGGGAGGGCGGCCAAGGAGAATAGCTATATATCAATGTATGGCCGAATATGGGACAGCAGGTACCTACCTACTCATATTTCTTTTAATATTAAATAGCTTTAAATCAAAGTATTTGCTGATAAGGCATTCTTGTTTTGAAACTTGAGTTTCTTATAGTCTTTCAGCTATGCCTTAAGTCTTAAGTATTTAAAGTTTATTTGTTTTACCGATATATTTATACAACAAGCCTTTTTAAACTATATTTATTGTTGAATAATGAAATTAAGAATATTATTTAAAAATTATGCGAAACCAAAAAAGAACTCTTATATATAATTCTTTTTTAAATGTATTTTAAAATCTTTTTACAAATATAATGATATCTTAAGACAAAACAAAACGACTTGGCAGTCGAACACTTGGGCAACTAAAATAACAAAGATAGTTAGAAAGGAAACAGAACAAATGCATAAATATTTACCCAATCTGGATATCGAACCTAGTACCTAAATTAAGCTTTCATATTTAAAGTTTATGAAGTAAAAGCTTTTACTAAGCAATAATAACTTTATTTTATTGCATACGTGCCATTTCTTGTGATTTTAAACAGCTCTAAATCATTTCGTAGCTGATAAAGCACTTTACTCCGGACTGACCGCCATGTGCAAGAATTGTTGAATAGCAAAAATGCATCTCAATTTTTATATTATATTCTCATGGAAAATAATATTGAAATTTTACTCTCAGGAAGTTAACAATGTGTTAAAAACTTACTTTTGTCAGTAAATTGGCACTTACGTACGTCTAATATAGGTAATAAAAGTTTTCTTAATTTCACCTTTTCTCTTTCGTTAACGACACTCTGTTCTTAATACTTCTTCCCTGAGTAGCGGTATAGGAGGGAATATGGGGAATATGGGGGAATATGATAGGAGGGAGGGATACTAACTCCTTTCCTTTCCTAATTTTTGAGACATTGCAAGTTGAATGGCGGAGATCAACACCGTCAACACACGTTTATCGGAGTGGACTAATGACAATTAAAATTTAATTTGACCCCTGGGATCAAACCCACAAGCACCATAAACCAGATATAAAGCATCTGATGGCCTCAAGCATGTGGTGGGTTCCCCAAATGCAATCTAATTTAATTTATTGTTCTTTCTTTGTAATAACATTGTATGCTATTAGATGCCTATTTATATCAGACACGTATAGATTATTAAAATAATATAAAACTGTAATACACTTTTATAGGACTTCCTTTGTAAATGGATTATTTATTGTAACTAGATAGTTATCTAATTGAAATACTCGTAGTATTATAGTATTTATGCGGTACTGATAGAACTTTTTTATTCAAAAAGAAAAAAACTATTGTCTAGACACTGTTAATCTCTTTCCATACTCAACTCCTATACGTAACTCAACGCCCCGCTCAGTTTACACGAAACAACTGAATGAAAATAATTCATTTCTTCGTGCAAAGATCGAATCTACAACCATTATATTTAGAGTCAAATACCGCCCCCTACAGTACCACGATGGTCCCAACCTAAAATTTACAGAATTTTTATCATTTTATTTACCCATATTTTTTAAAGCAACCAAGAGAAGCTAATTGTAAATCATTAAATTTTCATTTAAAGGCGTAATGAAACATAAACTTAATTTAAATATATAATCATCGCGTACAGACAGACATACACCCAACTACATTACAGCTTCACTCTTTTTCTGGAATAACAAGGAAGATTTAGTGAATCTGGTAATGAGACAATTTGTTTCCTACTTCCTCCTTATTTTCGTGACATTGTGTGTGGCGGAACATAACACCGCGCTTTATCTATCAGAGCTGGTAAAATAAAATAATTAAATATAATCACTCCCCCAAGCCAGATCCATAACCCGCTTACCGTCAGATACTGTTCTACTCCTCAACAGCTTGTATTTCTGTATAAACTAACACTACAAAAGCATTATTTTAATTTATCACCTAATTTCCTAATCTAACTCTAAAGCTGTGTTTATTTAGTAATATATTAAGCAGAATAATAATATAGAAACATACTGAAATGAAATCTCAACTTACTAGGCCAAATGTCGCCAAACCAGAACAAAAAGCTATACTGTGTACATTTAACACGACGACGGCTACCATTTTATTATGAATTCGGTGTTTGCGAGAGAAATCTATTCGGAGCACAACAGTGTAACGTGAAAAAGGCGGTGGGATTCAACTAATAAAAACAAATGGCACGATAAATTTAATTCAATGCTATTTTTAAAGTTAGTATTTTAGTACTTGTTTTGTTTCTTTTTTGTTTCACGTTGTTGATTTATTTGTTTCATATTAACGTATCAACTCTCCGTTTTCCAGAACATGGTGAAGTCCACGACAAAAATAACAATTTTTTTTTTATTGTGGACTAGTTTAAAATGTAGAGTCGAAAGACTTATATTTTAAATGCAAATATTCGCTATCGTGTGATTTTTCGAGGACACGATGTTTGTATAGTAACTACCGCCAGTTGAAGTGTTCTAAATGTCAAGATATATACATATTAATAAAATAATATCAAAAACTTACATAGAAATTTTAGGGAAAGGAAAAGGGAACCGAAAATTTCCCTTAAAATTAACAATATTTTTTAAGAATAATAAATAAACCTAAATACATTCTATTACCTATTTTTGGGTAATGGATAAAAACACATTACAAACTAACATAAATTCCACAATAAGTCTGAAACGATCTTGTAATAACTAAAAATATTTCAACAATATTGTTTATGAGTCGATTCACACTCACAGGAATGAATTATTTTTATTTTCTCGCTCTACTAACAAGACAAAGTGCGGCGTTAAGTTCCAAAGATCAAGTTACAGTATTTAAATGGCGGCAACTGAGAATTTACTTTTTAAATATTCTATAAACAGTAGCTTTTTATTATTCAGTACTTAGTAAGTTAAATCTTAACTGCGAGTATCTTAAGTATACACTTTATAGGATCAGTGCTCACGCGATTTAGAGTTGGTTGGTAACTCGTTGGTTGCAATGCAACGTGAAAAGATAAGTTGTTTTAATATAAATATCTTATGTGTTGAGTACTGGTCGCAGAGAAAATTAATTTCATTTTTTTATATAATGGGAAAAAAAAAATAACAGAAAAAAATAAATTGAAAAATATTTGTTATATATAAAAAACTTCATATAACTATCATGCTATCTTAAAATATATTAAAAACTAATTGTTGCCCGCAATTTCGCTGAATGTGCTTTGGGGTAAAAAATTCTATCTTCACCCGTTTCTGTAGAAATATTCTCTCAGTGCTACGGGACACTTGCTAATCAATATGCCATATTTAAATTTTTACGTCCAGTATTTTTAACCGACTTCTGTAGAAAAGGAGGTTATCAATTCGATTGTTTTTTTTTTCTATAGATTGTCTGATAATCAATAAGTAAAAAGTTAGGAGTTTAGACTTTTTTTTAGCTTACAGGGGATTTTTTATTTATGCACACATTCCTATTATACAATATAGGTAAAATAAGTACATGCTTATAATTTATGTAATACATATATAGTTATATTAATATTTAATAGAATAATTTCTCTTATTATGCTGTCTGTACACAAATGCGTGGTAGTAACGTAACCATGACGTTCTAATCAGCAGATTAAAGCATAAAGCAATAGGAAGCTTATATAACCGTAATCATTATTGAAGTAGCTTTCTTCTACTACATTTCTGTACTAGAGGTAGTTTCTTTCAGGTTTGTTAGAGATTTGTTTTAAAATTACCAGAAGTCTTTCGTTTCATAGCAGTTTGAAATCACATTTTTCCTTATTTTGTATTTTTACATATCTAATGTGACGCTTTATAGACACCGTTCAATTTTCGGGTCATTCCGTGGCGGTGTTTAACGTCGCGCTGTGTTTAATGGACCACTAGCAGGCAAATGAGAATAATTATAATATTATCATTCCCCTGAGTGAGCATCGAACCTACCAATCTACATTCATTGCGTTTATATACGTTCCGCCTCTCTACAAACCTCATGTGAGCAGATATTGTCCAAATTTTCCATTTGTTTCACAACACTGAATCATAATTAAAAAGGAAAACATTGTTATATTTTATTTACAAACAAAATCATTCATTTTTAAAATTCATAGTAAATTTTAATTCAAATATTGTTTACTTTTTGTTTGAACGTTTAATAAACTTTTAAAAATATGTGTGTATACGTGTGTGTAAATAAATATTATATATAAGTTTAATATCAAAACTCTTCTTCTCTTCTTTTTCTAGTAACTTTAAAACAGAGAAGAAAACAGGGATTAAAAAAGTTCAGTTAGGCTAAAATTATATTTTCTATAGGAAAACTTACTTCACAGTACGTTGGTCCATTTTCTATTAAACTAAGAGATAATATAAGTTAGATTGCTTTATATCATTGCTTTGGCTGACTGGGGCAGACAACTGTCTGTATAATTAACCTATACATATATTTTTTACATTTTAAATGTATTATTCTACACTTAGGAGAAAGGAAGGAAACCCCGCTAAGGAAGCCCGTTCAAATCCCGCTACGTTCAATATATAATACGTTTTCTAAAAACTTTAAGTATTGGGGCAGCATCTAACTGTAAGAACGGTTGTATAGATTTGATCCACAGTCGGGGGAATGTTTCGGAGAAATGATTTATCATTAATAATTGAAAAGTGTAGAGTGGAGTATCTTAACACTAAGTTCTCACTTCCTACTCTGACAGAAAAAGCATGTGAAACTAATAAAACTACCAAATTCTATTGAACTTGTTTCATTTAGACCATAAGGTTATTATTTATATCTAAATATATATAAATATTCTGTTTCTGATTTACTGACACAGATTTTACATTTTGTAGTTCATACCAGCGAAATTGCGTACTGCAACTAGTCTTTAAAAATGTACAGATAAAAGGTTTTTTTTTTATTTATATATATTATAAAAGCCATTTTATTAACTAAATACTTATCTAATTCTATATTGCATATAAAATTAGTAAATAATAGCAATTTTCGTCAACGGATATTGCGTTACCGCGATCGGACCATAATTACGTGCCTTTACAATAAAGCTAATGGAGTCCGGCTCTTTAAAAATACTAGTTACTAAAATATCAACAAAGAAACTTAGTTATGTATAACAATGGTACTCCTAAAAAGGTTATTTTTAAGAAAATATTTACAGAAGGCCATCCTGGCACCGCGGAAAAGCGTCAGAATGTAAACGCAACGGTAATGGGTTCGATTTAAACTTAGAGATGTGAATTCTTTTTATTTCTTTACTGTGGTAACAAGACAAAGAGCGGTGTTGTGTTCCGCTACTTAACATACATTGTGTTGCAGATTTGGCGAAAAGTGTGGGGTGTCTTAATGCTAGAATCTCTCTGTCTAATCTGCTATACAGGGTGGAAGAGGCAGCGCTTCTTTTACTAAAACTGCATATAGGGTAAAATATTTCAAACCCAGAATTAAAAAAAATAATCAAGGTACCTCAACGGTTTGGACGTAGGATTTTTTTTACATTTCACAATTTTTATCCATACCTGTATTTCGTGTCACGCACACATACGTATGCGACGTTGCCGCTTTGACAGGTAAGTGTGTGCGTGCCTATGTTATACTTTACAAATGGCGTTTTATTTTAAAACGATAATTTTATTATTTATTTTGTTTGAAAAAATAACTTTTTCATTTTTGAGAATTATTTTTTTCCGAATTATATTAGGCTTCTATAGAGTAGTTAAAACTGTGGTTTCATTTAAAGTGGCGCTGACAATTCCACCCTGTATATACGGAATACAGCGTGAAGCTAAAAATAAGGCTTGTTTAATAATATCATACGTCCATATGTCACTGTGACGAAATTTTGATTTGGATTTTAAGAATAAATTATAAAAAAAAATATATAGTCGTAGCTGGAAAGTCTCCAATTAAAACAATATAGAACGTGATGATAGTGGGTACATTAACACCAACGAACATGTTTATATTTATTTAGAGAAGTTTTTAGGTAGCACTGTGGTATTTTCATCTGGATTTTTCATGGCCATGTTTTTTTAAGCTGCGAACATGTTTTTATCAGTTTTTGATGAATAAATTAAATATTAAAATACATATTGCACTTATATTTCTCAATGATTTGGTGTAATAATGACGTTTTTCAAAATATTTTATGAGACGCAATCAAATTTTGTAAATAGTCTGTCTCTCTGCATGTACTTATTGACTATTGTTATTTATGGTATTGTTCCACTAAATCATTAATAAATCAATTTTTAATCTTATAATCATAAGATATAAAATCAATGGGTTTCAAAAAATTTACCTTTAAATATTTTTGAATACTTTTTTAAACTCCATTCTCTACTTACTATCTCTCGTTTACACCTATTATTTAGAGTTATTAGGAGTAACTCTATTATTTGAATCCGAGCATACAGCCTCTGATAAAAAGAAGGGAGGACGATCTACCAAATGGATGGAGGAGGTTAACTTGGAACAGAGAACAGTGGAATAGGATGGGGGAGGCCTATGTCGAGGGACAACCTGACCAAAAAACTGGCTGCTAGAATTGAGTACTTTTTAAATGGTTTTAATTTTTAAGTTTTTGAATTTTATTATATAGTTTATTCTGAAATGGTCAGTGAATAAAGGCTTATTTTATTTTTTTATTTTATTTATACAGCCTCTATTTAAAATAGATATGAATTTAATGCTTAAACAATTATTAAAATAATCGATAATCGAAAATGAAACAGCTCTAAAAAGTAAACAAACAACTAAAAGAGCTGATATTTTTATTATTTGTCTAATTTAGTTGTATGACTCAAATATTTGGCGGTGAATGAGAAAAAAAGAGAGACTTAACACTAGGTTCCCTCTGAATACAGCCTGAAGCTAAAAGAAAATAAAAAGAGTAAATAAAATCGTCTTTTAAAATTTCAAATTATTCTAATATAAGACTAGAGCCAATTCAGCAATGGCCGTTTAGTTTGTATTCTTAAGGCTTTTATACGCTCCTTTATATATTTGAACAATGAATGTAATGTTGAAGCAACAATTTAAATATTAAATTACTTAATGGAAAAATTTTAAAGCTATCAAAAGAATCGATTAAAATGTTGTTTAATATTTATTATTTGTTAAAATCGAAATGTTTATTATTTTCATTTCTTCGCTCTGGTATCGAGGAAAAGTGCGGCGTTTTATTCCGCCACTCAACCGGTATTGCCTACAGAATTCAGCGGAAAGTGGGAAGCGGAAGTGTCTTATTGTGAACGGATTCCCTTAATAGTAGGTTCCCTCTGACTGCTATGTACGGGATACATCGTAAAGCTAAAAAATTACCTACTTTACAAAAAGCTATACAAATCTCAGTACAATTTTAAACAAGCATAATCATACAAATCAAACATAACACTACCGAAATCATAACGTGCACTCAAATTAAATGTTATGTGAAATTAAATTGCCCATAGCGCGCCAACGAAATGGCCAACAAATATTTTTCCAAACACACTGTATAATATTCTATGCATCGCTATAAAAGGAAATGTTTTAGTGGTGCTATAATATACATCATATTTAACATGCGAGCTCTTTTCTATTTATCTTTGTATAATTTCTGTAATTTTTTTTAGCTATCCTGTATCCCTCATATAGCAGGATAGGTGGGGGGAAAGCTAGAGTTAACACACTCTGGTCTCTCGTTTCCCCCCAACTTTTAAGACATTAGATATTAAGCAACGTAGCTCAACCCCACTTGTATACTTGTTACGATAACGAGAAAATTAAAAAAAAATTAATAGTATATCTTTTTTGCAAATGAAAAAAAGAGAGTCACAAAGCTAAATTCCCTCTGCCTACCTCGCTATGTGCAGGATAAAGCGTGAATCTTAAGATATATTGAAATTACGCCCCCCACCAGTAAAATTCGAATCCACTACCATTACGGCCACTTTAACTGTAAATATTGCATGTACCACTACTAATTTATCCTTCTGTGTACTCTTGACAACGTGAAGTTTAAATCGTATTAAAATTTCCATACATCGGCGGCGCGTGGATTAGTGATTGCAACGAACAAGTTTTTTACTTTAGTGCATAAAACACCGCTGCGGTGGTTATAAAATATTGGATTTTTTTTAGATTGTTTCGCGTGCAGCATGGTAAGAGGATATAGCGTTAAGACACTCCGCTCACCCGCTTCTGTCGCTTTTAGCATTCGGTAGCTCGAAAAGAAAAAACAGAACCCTTATAGGATCACTTCGTTGTCCGCCCTTCCGTCAAAAAATGAGCTTGAGAAAGAAAAAGCTATTTATTTAGTTTCAATAGCTTTTCCCCCCTTTTTTCCGGATAGCTATGTATGTAATGTAGTGGGAACCAAGTGCTTAAACACTCTCCATTTTCCGCCGAATTTTCGAGACATTGTGTATTAAGTGGCGAAACACAACTACGCGTTTAGCCTATAAGAGCGAAGAAGTAAAAATTAATAAAAATTAAATAAAAACATTCCCCCGAATAGGAATCGAACCCACATAACAGTACTTAAACTAAACAAAATTATAATGTAATTAATACCTCTAAGAACAACCAACTAAGAGCTTACGTAACAAAATTTCCACTCCATAGTAGTTCATAAAGTATTTTGTTGTAAAAACAAAGGCATAACTCTAATAGAATAACAGCGTTACAAGTCTGTCGTGTCAGTTATTGGGGGCAACAAGAATGTAATAAACTACTTAACACCTACAAACATACTTATGGCTTACACGAGTACAAATCTTGCAAAGTTTTTTTTTTAATTTTTAGCTTCACGCTTTCTCCCGCATGTAGCAGGATTGCGTGAATCCCGTTCATAACTTTTCGCCCAATTTTCGAGACATGCGGACGAGACATTTCATGAAGAGCAGAAAAATGTATTACAGTCCGAGCTGTTGAAATGCGTTACAGTGAAGTGGGAAGGTTAAAAAATATGTTTTTTTTGCTTCACGCTGTATCCCGCATTTAGCGGGACCTAGTATTAAGAAGCTTCGTTCTTATTAAGAGTTTAGTTAAGAGACGTTTTATTTTAATGATATTTGTTTCCGGGAGTAACAGAAAAACATACCTTACAAAAAAAAACACTTAAATCTATATAATAAAAGGAATACGTAATAAGAGATACATAATTATAAACATACGTTCATATATATGTTCAGATAAAGTGAGAATATTGTCGTCATATAAAATGTAAATAACATTTACAGCTTACATGAAGATTGTCATAGCGCAGAGCAAAAATGTTTTAAAATTTAACTTATAATTTGCATCTAGTTTTATAGCACATATTTTAAATATAAATTTATAATTTTTATTTGGATTTAAGAATTCAAATGTCACTTCGGTCTCCTCCTAGCCTGACTTTAGAATACAGAATCTGATGACCATCACCACGACTACTGACCAAGAAGTTTATGGCAGTTGAAGAGGTGAAAGAGGTATGCCGAAACCGTAGCATTTGGAACTCCATTCCCTCTGGCTTCTCCGTTTTGTATCAAGCGTGAAGCTAATAAATATCTGTATTTTCTTAGTTTGCAATAAATATGGCTTGAAATAAAATTTTAATTAAAATATCAATACTTTTAACCGGTAAAAGATTTCCTCGATGATAAAATCATAGTTAGCAAACAATTATGATATGAACAAAATAGGTTACCTACCTACCACAATAGAACTACAATAACTAATTTTAACTTCTCAATTACGTACATGCTCGTTCGTTTCGTGTCACAGGCCTATAAGCAAAGAAACAAGCTGAAATTCCGCCCGAGTGTTTAGAAACTGTCGTATTTTTGTATCAAAGTGTGGAAAAATAAGGTCAGACCAGTTGAATGGTATCTTATTTCCATTGAAGTCTGGTTAATGGCCACCTGGCTATATATAGGGCTTAAATGAAGAAGCCCCGCGGTGTTCGCGTGATAGACTAATGTCAGCTGAGATCTTTCTGAGAAACTACTCAAAGTGTGGACAAAGAAGTGTTTTCTAAATAGATATGCTTTGGAAATTATATGTGTTGGTCATAGATTATAAAATGAAAAAATCACATATATTCATTTCTTAAATTTAAGTTTTCATGGCCTCGCATCTTTCGTAGAGAAGACTGGGTACGCAACACTAAAAGAAAAGAATCTTTTCATTTTCATTCATTTTAGAGACAATGACTAGGAAACTTTATCTGACCAGATTAAGAAAAAGAACGTAACTTGACTCACAGCTATTGCGCATACAGACAGACTCATTTCTTCTACCATAGCGTTACCGAGCATAATTCATATGTATATATCTACTTTTACTCACACCTATAAAAAACAAAATTAAATTAAAATCTTGAAAAAATTTCTTACCACAGGTAAATAAAATTTCTTACTTCTTACCCAAAAATTGCTATTATCTATTTACCAGTAAATGAATCCAATTTTGGGGAGAATATAATTTTTGATACATATAATTATGCAAATCTAACATTAGATGGCAATCCCATTATGGTTAGCACGCAGGTATTTTGGATGTCAAGGCTGGGTCACAGGTGACCAGTGTAATGGTAACCCTCGTAGGCTTAATAATCGTTATGTCGGTCTTTTACACCCCCAAGGTTGTGGAGGTCACCGTTCCTGGTTACAGGTGCTCATTTCTGAACTTATTAACACTGTGATTGCTTTCTTAACAAAATCATGTTTTTTTGGTTCGAAATATCTAAGTAAGCGTTTAAAGAAGATAATAATAATGCGATGTCTGTATGTATCGCTATGGGTCAAAATTTTTGCTTAACTAAGAATTGTATCCATATATAGTATCAAATATAATCTACTGTTTTTTTATTATTAAGAAAACTGATTCTAAAAAAAGTATATATGTAGCTTGTATAATATATTTATATTGTCCAAATCTATAACTACTCGTAGTTTGTAATATAGAGCAAATAATAAAAAAAGTTAAATTAGACTTTACCACCCAATTTATATTGTTTCTATTTAGAAGGACCAAATTAAACAGTGTCTCTAATTTTTCTCCGCCTATTTCGCTGTTTTTCATAATTACATTAATAAAATCCATTTTATATCCCTTCCATATATTTGATATAATATATTCATATTAACTGATCACTCTTCAGAACTTCACATAAATTTTAATATTTTAAGGATTTTTGTTCGCTCGTAACTCCTAAAAATATTGAATAGCTGAAGTTTGCAAATCAACTTTCCCGGCTCTTTATTCATACGTCTCGCGAGATGAAAACTTTTCATATCTCCTCTTAAAATGGCCTCCAAGATTTTATATAAATCATCTTTCACACAAACTCCCTTTATGAAATCTAATCAAACGTGGAAACTGCTACTTTACCGATTTAGAAGCGTTGTAATAATGTTAAAACATTAGTAAAGAATGACTTGGAGACCAGTAGCGCGGAAGCACAAGGGTTGTAGGTTTAATTCAAACTCCTCGTGGTAACGGGACATAGCATTTCGGCGTTTACTTCCGCCACTTAACACGCAAAGTCTTCAGAATTCGGCTGAAAGTGAGGAACGGAAGTGCTATAATGAGAACGACTCATATGTGCGGGATACTGCGTGAAAAAAGATGACTTACATATTTTTAAAGTGCTGTTTAAGATTGATATAATATTTTTGTTTGTAGACAAAAGTAAGTTAGTGCATGAGATAACATCAAAATGTTAACGTCATATAATAAGCCTTCTTCGATACCTGGATCGTCCCTGCGATTATCCAAAACAAAAATATATTTTCATAAAAACACCTAAGACGTCTCTAATAACATATTCTAAGATATACAACCTAAAAACTTGTATGTACACATATTTAGAATCATGTCATTTTAGTTCGCGCTACGCTTTTCGTAGCGGTTTCGTAGCACTTCTACGTACTTTTGTTTCTTTTGTGTCAATTTTGGCGACCATCTTGCCATCCTTATTATCTTACATAACATATTCTTTTATTCTATATTACATAATATTATTATCATATTCGGTATAAAGTGTCGATTTAATAATTTTAAATTATAATTTTTAATTCGTCAAAGAAATAATAATTCATACATTTTAGTCGTAATGTAATTCGTAGAAATTCTGAAATGAAAAGTAATTTTTGAAGAAATTTTAAAAATACTTTGTCCTGGATTGTAAGATAGGAGAATAGAATGGTATCATAACAATCCATTCTCCACTTCCCACACTTTTTTAAACGTAACAAATTCTCCGTTATTGCCGTTGCGATCGGCAACTAGTATATAAATATATAAATTTCTAAGCACCAACTAAAGTGTTACATGGAGACAATAATTGAATAAGTCACGTGTTCCTTACAACATCAAGTGTCTGGCAAATATGAACTATCATTGGCCCGCACAATCGCATTAGAAATGTGACGTAAGCTATTTCACTTAATCTTATAATTATTATAACAGTATCTAAGAACAGTTACTTGTTTTCATTTTAATGGAAAATATAATTAATTACTTTGCAATTAAATATTGCATCTTTTTTTTTACTTTTATAAATATTTCTCCTTTTGTAAGTATTGTTAGTTATTTATCCCATTTTTTATGAGTAAAAAGTTTGATGTAAGCGTCTTAATGGAAACGGAGTACCTTAACACTAGGTTCCCAAATTCCCTCAACTAATAGTAACTTCCAAATGTACTGACACAACCGATATTTACACACAAAGAACAATTCGTAACAACTTACAAAGACCTAATTAACCAGAAAGTAAATAACAATTGAAAACCATTGCTATTTCTAAGCTTATTCACATTCCCGTAGCTGGTTACACTATGAAAGAAAGGTTGTTCATGTAATAAATCTCACTGTAGCACTTCTAACATTATTAACCGGTCAATTAACGCTCATCGGGGGTTAACATTCTCGCCTTGCACGCTTTAGATGACTACCGTTATAATATAACAGAAACATATGAGAAGTTGTATATATTTTATGGGGAAACAGCAAGGTAGGCAGAGGGAACCCAGTGTTAAGACAGTCTTCCCACTTTCCGTTTAGTTTTTGAGACACTGTGTGTTCAGTTGTAGAACTCAACGCCGTGCTTATTCTACCAGAATGAGAAAATGAAAATTATATACAAATATGTAAAAGAATGTATCAAGATTTTGAATAATTTCTTATCGCGCTTAGTATATAGATTACTTTATTTTTACTTAATACGTCACTTTATTTTCGCTTATTTAAAAAGATCTGAGTGAGTCCGTCGTGGTACAGCAGCCCATCGTCTGGCTAAACACGTGACAGTTATCGATTTGATTTACAGTCCGGATAATTATTTTTATTTTCTTGTTCTTGCTGAAGCAACATTAGCTTCCACCATTCAACAAGATCAATATTCCAGATATCTGCTACAAACAAAGTAAACCCCCAGTGGGTTGTATTATAGAGAAACTTCCTCAGATTATACTCATGTAAGTATATGTTGTATCTTACTATAATTATATATTTTACACGTATATAAGCAAAAACATTACTCAACTTAGATTGAACTCACAACCACCGTGTCCAATCAGAAATTAAGTCAAACGTGCAAACGTGCCACAATGGCGTCTAGCACTATGTCAACTTTATTGTGCTTCAATTTGAAGCCAACACGTCAGCGAGTTTATTTTTGTTCCAATATTTATATCTTAAGGCGACGCGAGCTTGAGTATTTCAAATAAAACTAAAGCTAGTCTTTCTATTTCTTTATTTATTTACATCTCTCCCATTTTCGCGGGAAATAAATCACTACGGCTGCTAAAGATATGACATACGAGTATATAAGAAGATTCATTTACCAAAAAATACTTTTTTGTGAACTGAGAAAAAAATATTATGGAATATAACTTATAGAAAAGCAAATTTCTGGCCAAAATTAGAACCCATAACAATCGAGTCTCATACACATATAAACAAAACTACGAGGAAATCACCTAATTTATCTATACTAATATTAGTAACGTTAGACTTAACTGAAGAGTTTGTTTAGTTGAACGCACTCATCTAAAGAAGTATTGGTTCCAATTGAAGAAAAACCTTTCGAATCCTGCGTATTGAGGATGCTATATAACCACACGTTTACCATTACTATACCACCTACAGAGGGTCTTGTGGTCAGATATCACGAGCACTTACAGGTACATTGTGTCATAACACACAACACTCAATTAATTTAACTTGACCAAGCGAACGAAGCCGTAGCTAAAACCTAGTATACAATAAAAAAAAACAAATAAACGAAGCTTCCACCTAGAAGAGAACATAAAAAAGCCCGACTCGAAGAGCTGTTTTCTCGATAGCCTCACCAACCTGTCTACCAATAGAAATTGTATTTTATGGTAATGTACGTAGAAAAAACACTTTGTAAAACTCCTAAGCTTACATACAAGAGTGCAGTGAGGTAAAATGCATTGCAAGTATATATGACAAGTAGTCTAGATATAATACAGTCGGTACTATAAGGTTGAAACTACTTTGATAGAGAGCGGTGGGTAGTGAATGAACACAAAGTTCTAACAACTTTAAAGTTCATTATATTAAACAAAGTACATAATTTAGTGTAAATCCAAGCTTGGCTTGGCTTTTGAGTATGGGTTTTATCTTACATATTATTAAAGTGTGTATAAGTGATGCCGTGCCGTCGTGGTGTAGTGGTATATGGTTCTTTTTTCATTTATTCATTCGTTCATTGTTATAATCATTCATTTCATTCAGTCATTTTCATGTTTATTCTCTGATAGACAAAGCGAAGTATCGTGGAGTTAAGAATTTATATATGTATATATTTTTCCAGCTGTATCCCGCACATAGCAGAATAGGCAGTGAGAATCTAATGTTAAGAGACTCTGTTCTCATCATGACATCGATAATAATATAAATGCGATAATTGTGGGTTCAATTTCCACTTGGGGTGATGAAAAGTTATTTTTTTCCTACAAGAAAATCAACACGCAGAATCCCGAATTCAGGACTTGGGTACCGAGGATCTCACTGCCTACTCCTCCTGTATGCAGCATAAAACAATAACATATTTTTTAAAATTTATAATCTGTAATAGTTCTAATAGTTTTTTTGTTTCACGCTGCAATAGCAGAATAGGCAGCTTGACGAATTATCCAAACATTCGAGACGAGTGGCGGGACTCAACACCGTGGTATAACTTGTTGCCAATATAAAAATCTACGAAAAGCTACCAGATGAAATAAACAAACTTCAGTTACTTGTGACTATCAATTTTAAGTAAGCCATACGTGTAGTAAATTCACAGTACTTTTGTTTACGCGGCAATATAAAATTTTTATGGTTTCTCCACACATTGGAGAAATGCTACCAACTCTAAATATTGTACACCGTATTTTATTTGTCAATTTTGTTTTTTTTTTAACTTAATGGCAACTTATTTTCGTGATGCTATTGGGTAGTTTAAAGTTGTTTTTAGTAGATATTTTTTTTAGTTTCACGCTGCACCTATCCCGCAAATTGCATGGCAGTCAGAGGGAACATAGTGTAAAGCGTGAAACGAAGTGACATAGCATTACGTATACAGAAAATATTATTTATTATGCCATTTTCTATCATCATACCCTAATTTCTGTAAAATTTTCCTTGAATAAATGTATTCTAAGTATCTTTGGTGATTTTCCACATTTATTTTTATCTTATTATCTTTCGAGGGGAAAATATGTTTATTAACTTACATACATATAATATACAAAAGAAGTGCGGGTTCAATTCTCGAAATGGTTAGTTATATTTATGCGTTTTCTAAATAATTATTTCTCTATCTTTAGTTTAAAATAAAACTACAAATAAAAAACTCTTTTGGACCAACACAACAGTTCGAACGTAAAACCTCATATTCACATGACCAAAGGCCATTTATTAAATGGTGACATATTTATTTAATAAATAACCAATACGATGTTAGCGTTTGCCAATTTATAGCTTAAATAATAACAGAATAGAAATATCGACGATAACTTCTCTGTATATTAAAAAATGATAAATTATTATATGTGGGTGTCATAATCTACTTTGTTATATACAAAGATTATTTAGTATGTGTTTATATATGTTTTTTGTCAGCTTCACGCTGTTTCACGTACATAGCAGGGTAAGGAGAGGTAATCTGGGAACCTAGTGTTAAGACATTCCCATTCATTCGTGTTGAGTGGCAGAACTCAACGCCGCGCTTTGCCTGGTTAGAAATGCGAAGAAATTAAAATATTTAATATTTCATTCACTCAATGGAGAATAGAACCCATAGCTTACAGTCGTGCTTTTGTGCCTCCGCGCCCCAACGGCCTCGAGGCAAAGGATTTTATCCATACTAATTTAAGGATATCCAAACTAATTTAAAGATTAATGTATTTCGACGCGGGGTTCACTGTTACAAGTCATGGCGGGACCTTGATCTATTTATATTTAACGAGCCTTCTAACGATATCCCTTCGCTGAGGTACTTAAAATTAATTATCTTTATTCTGAACATAAACTAAGTATAAACCTTTAAATTTATTTCAGTTTTATATATTTTTTTAGTTTAGCTTTAAACGTTGCTATATAAACAACAATCGAGGCCGACAGTTGTGGGACTCAACACCAGACCGAAGAAATTAAAATATAAATTTAAATAAATGTTTCCAGTTTAGTTACTATAGTATTAGTTCGTAGTTATTTCTAAACGGCTATTAATTCCATTGATAGTGTAAATATAGTAAAATAGGTTATATCTTTTGTAAAATAAAATAAATATCACTTAAAGAGACGTAGTTAAAGATAATTTTAACACCAGTGGGTGGAATATTTATATTTAGAGATGCAACGTGGGTGTTGCTTAGGTCTGATTACATCTAACGCAATGTTAGACCACACCACTTGTCTAGATAGCTAGTTCATGTTAATAAATGGAAATAAAAAACATTATGCATGTAAATAATAAACCCTTTGGAATATTCATTTTTATACAATTTAATTAAAAATAATTTACACAATTTTATTTTGCGTACAGCAATAATCTGTAACTGAGACACTTTTTAACAAAAACCGGGTAAAAAAGGTTATCGATATCGGTAGTTGCGGGTTCCATCATTCATTTCGATGGAATAATTTAAAATAAACAAACTATGGCGTTCAGCTCCACCATTTACCAAGCAAACTCAAAAATTCAGCAACGCGTGGGAAACGAAATGTCTTAACACTACGTTCCCTCTACCTACCATGCTATACGGGAAAAAGCGTGAAGCCAATATTTTTTACATACCGGGCAGTTGAATACAGAAACCCGTACAGAGGGAAACAAAAGGCCTGACATCGAACATAATCTTGCCGCCGCCGCGTGCAATTTGCATTAATCACTTCATTTTGGCAGCGTCGGTGTTTTTTCAACGAATTTATAACATACATGATTCTTTAATTTTTTACAGATATAGCCGTATGGAGCTTTTAAAGTGCTCATCGATATGTGATTGGGGTTTTTTATATGGTACATACATACATACATACATAAGTATCTTTTTATAATGTTGTCTGGTTGGAAGTCGATATTTCAGCTAAATTACATTCAGAGAAGAATAAAATATTGTGTACGCACACACTATGGTATAAATTTAAAACTATAATTATATTGCTTCTGAATACTTTAGTTTCTCTGGTCAAATGCATTTTGCTAAGTTTGATTTAAGGCAATGTCTATATTAGGTAAAAAAAAGTCTTCAAAGGCTCTCTCTTTCTCTCTGCCACTGGAGAAGCGTTAATATAAACAAAATATTATCGATTTCTAATGCGTACTGTTCTTATAATTAATTATGTATGTATATATAATGAAAAATACATGTAATTACAGTAGAAGATACAGTAGAAGTAGAACTTTTTTTCAGGAACCTGAGGACCTAGTGCTAAAACACTGCTTTTGTCATTAAGAAAATGCTTCTAAATAGACGAAAATTTGATATCTAATTGCCAAATCACTAATATCTTTATGCCTACTTTACAAAAAAGACAAATTGTTAACTTTCAACTTAAAAAAAATAGTACGCAATAGAAGCCGCAAGTAAAACCTATATACAACTATCTAATAACTTTTTATACAGTACTAATGAAACTTTCCTAGAAACCTCTCTCGATTAGTGGACTGTATATAATTAATACCGATCGTATTTCCTTATGCACAAGCAATCTAAACTAAGAACGTTTATTTTATATTTTTACGCATTGCTACTGGGTAGAGGAGGAAATAGAGTTAAGACACTTTGTACTCTGCTCTGCAGCAGCTGCATCACTGGTTTTTCAAAGGTTTAGACTATAAAGCATATTGACTTATTACAACTGCGGTTAAAATTACCTCGTGCACTTCATGTGTTCAGAATCTATAGTTTTACAAGAACAAATTTATTTTTAATTTTTTTAATTGGATTGAACTCACTACTGTTAAGTCCACTACTTTTGTAACTGCTTTACAAATAGCTTAAACGATGTATTTGCTGTTTTATTTTAATTTTGAACCATTGCATTTTGAGTTGCAGAACGTCTTGCCAGAACGCGGAAGTGAAGTGAAGTTTTCCAGGCGAGGATTGAACTTATAACCTTCGCGTTTTCAGTATGTAAGTAATGTACGTAGCGATAACGCTATAAAACAGTTAACTGTTTTATTTAAACATTTTTTGTAGAATTTCAATACACCTATATTATATTTTTTTTAGCTTCACACTTACAGAGTGTATTTCGTACATAGCAGGGTAGGCAGAGGGAACCTGTTAACCTAGTGTTAAATTCCCGGGGCCTAGCATGTTAAGTAGCGCATAAATCATGACAGATGAACAAAAAAAGAAATAGAATACGAGGCTACAATATATTTAACTAGATATAGTAATTTTTATTCATGTATCTTCACATTTTTTTCTTGTACAACAGGTACATGCAAACAGACGCTAGTGTCAAGAACTCCAAAATGTTGAGTGGAATCAACGCTGCGCTATTACCAAGATGTAGAAAAGAAAACAATTTAAATGTAATATTTCCCCAACTCCAAATCAAACCTACGAGCACCACGTTTACAGTCACACACTTCCTCACAGCGCTATCAAAGCCTTAATTTGTAATTAGCTGCAAAATATATCAAACTGTTGCAGGTAGGCAGTTAAAATGAATAGTAAACGATTTTAATAGGTTTCACGAGAATTCATATTCTCATTATAAATATACATATATCAAATTGATTATTGCCGGGTACGAAATTAATATAGATTTTATTGATTGAATAATTTGATAAATATGTAAACGTGAAATGAAATTGGTCTTTTATTTTTGTGTGTGTTTTATCTATATTATGACCAGAGAGCTCCAATAGTGGAGGTAAACGTTACTACGCTCACTTCTATAAGACCCCCTAAGCCTACACTTGGGTCCCAATCCCAGGCACTGCTTTGGGTCCTTCCCCTACAACGTGATGGGCAACTCCGAACGGTGAATCCATGGGATGCTAAGTAGTTTCTTCTTTGTATATAAAATTTTTCCATTGCTCAGTGACTGATAGAGAACGGGCTACTAAAATTTTTGGTACAATTTGGCATGTAGGGGGTTTGGTTTCTCGGGGAGTGTAGGAAACACTAGGAGGATTTTTACTTAAACTCTTACAGGAACTGAATAAACGGATTTTCACGTTGAATCCACGCAACACGCGTTACGGGCTTTAACCCTTTGTGAGCTAACATCGACTAGTAAAATAAATAACTGTGTAGTAATTAACTGAATTATAAATATTTATCTGATTTATTAGTAAAACTCTTCAAGTCTCTCTAAGATGAATAATATTTTTTTTTACATTTTCATATAAAGCCCTTGAAAAACAAATGCACGTTAACTGTATAAATAAAAATATATTTTTAACTTCGGAAACATAATTTCTTTTTCCTATATGTATTATAATTAAAATTATTATAAAAAATCATATATTATATGTCATAGGCCTACATGGGATCAAACCTACACCTACCACGTTGAGCAAGAAATCGCAATACATTTCTTAATAAATAACATTATAGAAGTATCCTATTTGATTTTGTTATACATTCAGCTACATATACAACTTCCGTTTTACCAAATAGGGGTGGAAAAGAAAATATATGTGCATATGGATGAAAAATCATGCATACATATTGCAAAAACGGAAAATAAGCTATGACTAGAAAAGGAGAGAGATGGTTGTCATAATAACATACATAAAAAAAGTAATCAAATTTTATTTTTTTAAAACATTTTTAAACTTTTATTTCATACTTTGTAAAAAAAATATTTATTTAGACAACGTTTAGCAATTTGAAGGTAGTGAGATTTGATGTTCGGTTTCCAAGAGGAGCGGGTTCAAATCCCGCTACGATCAAAATTTTATACATTTTTAAAATAAATATACATTTGTTACATACAATTGAACAGGCAGGGAAAACATAGTGTTAAAACACTAATTTCCACATAATTTCGAAACACTCTGTGGTGGCGGAACCCAGTGCCGCGCTTCGTCATATGGTAAGTGAACATAATTTTTCGAACTTATTCTTTTTTATAAAGATGCTTGATAAATATTAAATTAACTAATACGAGTACTTTTAGTTACCTATTCGGGAATATCGATTCGAGAACAAATAAACATACTGACAATATAAACATCGAAACATAAAAAGTAAGTTTTTTATTCGTATTTAACGTTTGAACTTAAGAAGTAAAAGTAAACCGCGTGAAAAATAACGTTAAGAAAGTCATTTGAAAGCGTTTTGAACGATTAAATGAGGTCTCTTGTTAAATTGACGTCATAGTTTTCACTTTATTTATTTGCTTGTGATTTTCGAATACTTTTAAATACTTTTTAATTTGTTTTTTTATACACAAAAACACGACTAATAACAAAATATGGGCGTATAAAAACGAAACAATAGAATAACAATAATAACATGAAATACTTGAAAGAAAAAGAAAATGCTATATTTAAATGCTAAATTTTAGAATAACACTTAAAAAATTGAACTTCTTACATTTTCATGTATTAAAGATAACTAGATGTATGTAACAGAATATTTTCACGATATTTATATAGCTTAAAGAATTAAAGAATAATTCTGTTAGGATAATCTTAAGGGGTTTTTATAGTAACTCTGAAAAAAATTGACAGAATATAATTTACTTAATTTATATAATGCACGCAAGAATATAGCTAATTAAATATTGAAGGTTTATGTTCTTCAAAATATCTTTAAAAAAAAACACTCGTATGTAAAAATATAGTATTTCCTTCAAATACCAATTGTAATATCTTTAGAACACCTTTGAATATACAGATTATTATTTAATCATTGAAAACTAAGTTAACCATAGTTATTTTTATAATGTTTCGTGAAAACGCACAGTGTTTCCACGTAACCTTCCTGAACTAAAGAGGTTACACTAAAGAGATAATCGTATGATTTGATTAAACTCGGGGCGGAGGTCTTTAGTTACAGCAGAAACATATTCCTCTATCAGCAACCACCATTGACTTGAAACACACGTGGCTACTACATCTCTATGACAACCTTATCTTATTACATTAAATATAACATAAAGATTGAGCCAATTTGAATTGCATTTTCTTTGTAAAAACAAAGAAAATTTCACTAAAAACGTAAAGACTTCAATTCTGAAAATTAGATTTTAGCTAAGTTACGTCTATATAACGATTAAGGTGAAATATAAAGGGAATTGTTGTAATAACTTACCAGTTAGATTCCTCTAGTTCAACACATCGGCCATTACTTTACACGTGTAGCAGGTATCATGTAAACAAATCGCATTAGATATAATTTTGTACGCGGCTTGGACGCAGGGACGCGCGTGCTGGGCGCGGCGCGGGACGCGACTGTCTAAGTGACGCCCGCCCGAGACAGCCTTTATCGATTTTACATTCGAAAAGGCTATGTCGATTTTATACCGAGATATCGAGATTGGATTACGTTAATCGAGTATCGGTGTGGTTGAAAATGATAATTATTGGGATTTTTTTTAAAAAATTGACACTAGTGTATTTTATTCAGTGTTTTGTTTTTCTTTTCAGTTTTCAGTAAGCTGTAAAAATATGGCATGCATAAGAAACCAACAAGTAAATTACGTAGATAGCTACGACCACTTACATAGAAAACATACATAGAGAATCTCAGTCATTTCGTAGATTTACCAAACTGAAATTTATATCGAATATAGGTCTACAGTTCGTTGTGGCTAAAAATTAATATGGTACTCTCCATTCACCTATGATTACGAAATTGATAGAATTGGAATGAAATTCTAAATGATACACAGCAAACTCTATTACCAAGTGCTTAACATCCCTCACACATTCCTAAAATCAAAAACCACGACAACAAACAAACATTCCAAAACAACCAAATAATTTATAAAAACCAGTACTAAATTACAAAAAAATCATCACTTCACTTAACATCGATGTTAAAATCGATTTTACCACTACAGAATCGCTCGTCAGTCATCCCTACGAGCGTATTAACGCATGCGTCGGTCGATTCCACACTCGGTCACTGGGCCTTAAAAACAAACAGGCTTTGTACCTTAGACGGCGAGGCGCCGGGACACAGTCGGTTAAATGTGTTATGTCTTTAACACCTGTAGCGCTACCATCTACACCTAGGATATGAAGACAGGATGTTCAGCAACTGTTCAACTACAAGCACTTATATTTAAAACTTGATAAAAATAAAGTATTGAAAACGAATTAAATTTATTAGTTGGTCGTATAATTGTTTATCTCATATTTATTTTAGCTTTACGTTGTATCCCGTATATAGCAGGATAGACAGAGGGAACTTAGTGTAAATACACTCTGATTCACATTTTCCCCCTAGTTTTCGAGACATTTTGAGTTGGATAGCGGAGCTCTACACCGTGCGTTGCCTTGTCACCAGAGCAAGAAAATGAAATAATTCATAGCCCTGAAAGGAAGTTAAGACATTATGCCGCTCGCCACGACGGCCTCATTCTTGTCATATTGTATTTTTAAATCCTATATAGCGACAGAGGTGGAAGGACAACGAATAAAATACTTGTGAAACAAAAAATGCATAGAATTCTTCTTCTTAACGAATTAACTATTAACAATTAATAATGACTCGTCTTTAAAATAAATAGGCTTAGTTGCTTAGAACTTAAATTCTTAAAATGGTTCATTTAGTTCTCTTTTATTAACGAGTATTATAATCTATAGTTATTTAAATTAGAATAAAGTAAGCTATTATAACTTACAGAAGAGCTACTACCGCTACGATACAAAACAAAGAGCATATTCTATGCATCTAAATCTCTTATATATGTATATAGATGGAGATGGTTTCTACAGGGTTTTTAGTGGATTGTATCAGATTTTCCTTAGATGACTCCTATAGTAACATCAGTCTGTAGGACACATATATCCTGACGCACGGATGGTCTACGTAAAAGCATTTCCTAGTGCTACGAAAAAAGAACTGGTCAATGGTTAAGTAAATATGTCATATTGGAAAGAACAAAGATGTATTAGAAATAAACTTTATTTTATGTCTCTTTCTACAGACTTTCTAAGTAAAGAAAAATGTTTAAGAAACGTTTAAAAATTTGGACGTAGCGGGTATAATAAGCTTTGGAGCTACGACGAAATTATTATTCCGCTACGTTCTGCTACGTTCAATTTTTTTATATTTTTCTAAATATATTAGTTATATCATTAGAAAAAATTGAATTTAAAAAGTCAAAAAACTTAAAATGAATTGAAATACAAACTACAATCGAAAGTAATTTACTCAATTTCATTGTACAATTAGGTGGAAATATAAATTACCATTACATTGTAAATATATACATTGTGTGTATTATTCTTTTGCCACCCAACTTACAATTAGTTATCGATTGCTATTTATTGACTAATATAGTTATCTTTTATTATATAGCAGTGTAGGTAGGGAATCGAATGTTTCGAGACGTAGTATATTAAGTGGCGGAACTTAGCGCCGGACTTTGTTTACCAGCGCCGAAAAATATTTTATTAAGACTGAGGATCGACCCCATAACCAATATTTTATAGTTAACTTAATTTATAGTCCTGATACCATAATCTTACCTTAAATTAAGGGAAGGTAAAGAAAAATCATGTGAAAAATTAAAAGTCAATACATAATTAAAGTTATTTAATTTCTATTTTGTCACGTTATATAGCCTCTACCAGATACAGCAGAAAAAGCAGCAAAAACGTAGAGTTCAGTTACTCCATTTACTTGTACGCCGGAAGTAAACGCCTATTCGGCGGCTATTTCGTATCGAGTCACGTAACCCAACACCACGCTTTATCTTACAAAAATTTAGAATGTAAATGATAAATTTAATTAAAACAAAATTAAACCGCTCGTTCAAAATAATTTAACAAACATTTCAAAGAAAACGTAAAAGAAGTATTCTTAAAAGTGAGGATTTAGCCTCGGGATTACGTGCTTATAGCAAAGGAGATAGGCGAGAGGATTCATAGCTTAACACCTGTAGATTACATATTTGCATTTCAGTGGAACCTATGAGCGTGGATACTGGGATAGGATTTCGGTGTTATGGGAAACTCGACTTTATGCGCAAAGATATTTATAAGGTTACAGGTAAAAGAGACATGTAGTATATTGCATATGAGTAGATGTTTTTTTTTAATTCATTTCTGTATGCCACATATAAGAGTGTAGGCAGAGGGCGCCTAGTGTTTATACACTGCGTTCCTCACTTTCTGCTCGATTTTCGAGATATTGGGTCTTGAGTCTTGTTTCCAGACTGAAGAAATAAAAATAATACATACCCCTGAGCGGGAATCGAATTCATAATCGTCGTGCTTTTTACTTTGCTTTCAATTTTTCACTTAGAACATTCAGATTAGTGTAACCGGAGTGTCTTTTACAAGGATGAATAAAAGGCATAATTATTAATTAGTGCTAATCACTCAAACAAAGTACTAAAATATGTATAAATTGAGTAAAATATATGGAAAATTTGTGGCGTAAAGGAACAGCATCTAACTATATATGTAGTGCTTGTAAGTGCGAATTCCACTCGGGGTTTATTTTGCCATTTTCCCGGTCTGACAAGCGCATAGACAAGGCGTGGTGTTAAGTTACGGAACTAAATTCGGAAAAAAATATTAACATTTAAAAAAATATATAATAAATACCAAATTAGACTAGTTTTTAAATAAAAAATAACAAATTGCATCTCAAAAGCGATTTCAACTAAAGCGGACGCCAGCTTACGAGTAGGGCTAGAAAGTATTCTAAGCTGTTCCGACAACGTTGTAACTCGTGCCGCATCAACTAGAAACACCGTTGAAATGGAAATCATGGAACTTTGTCGCAACAACTGCTTGTGTTTGGGAAATTCTCAACTAACTTTTATATTTATTCGAGGAGCTGGATAGATCTGTATTTTTCTACTCACAGCTATTTATTTTGTATTGTTTTAGCAGCTCAGTCCCCATAGCGACACGGTGGCACAACGTTTGACTGTCAACGTGACAGTCAAACAATTTATACTTGGAGGAAAGAATAACATATTCCTCCGAGTTCGTTTTCTCGTTCTCTGGTAACGCGGCGTAGAGTTTCGCCTCTCAGCACTCAATATCTTTAATATTGGACGAAAAGTGGGATATAAAAATATGTAAACGATAGAATCCTAACCTACCCTGCTAAGCTTCACGCTGGGTCCCGCATATAGCAAGATAGGTAGGGAACATAGTTTTAAGACACTCCGTTCCCGATTTTCCTCCGAATTTTCCAGACATTAGGTGCTAAGTGGTGGAAATCAACGCCTCACTTTGTCTCGTTACCAGAGCATAGAACTGAAAATATTTCAATCCCACAAGTTAGTATCGGCGACAGTTTTTATGGCCGTATTTTTATGTTCTAATATGTGATACCTAGATGAGTAGAGAATATTTTTAAAAGTGACCACGCCCTCTCATCCGAATTCATAAGGAAACTCTCCATCCATCCATCAGCCTTTCAACGTCCACTGCTGAACGTAGGCCTCCCCTAATTCTCGCCACTCCGTCCGGTCCTACGCCCTTTGAATCCATCGGATTCTCATTGTCTTTTTAAGTCCGCCTGGTTGGAGGGCGGCCTGTGCTCTACTCGATTGATAAAAAAAGATAAATAAATACATTTTACATTCTCAAATCACTATGTAAGAAATAATAAACGAAATAGAATAAATAATTAAAAGTTAGGGAAATAATAAGAATTAAATGAAGTACAGACTACAGTACTACAGTCAGACGGCAAATGAATACTAAGCCTCTTAACAGGTGTTCGATCATCGATTTCATTGAGTGAATCAACGATGAAAAGTATCGATATCGAAAATATATTGAGTATTATTTTTGATATATATATTTTTTTATAACCAATGATATTGTCTATTGAATAGAAAAACCCAAATGTTATAAGTCTAGCCTAACCGAAAGGTAAATAGGTAGACGAAGGTATTTAAAACAAATGAACCAAAAAAAGAAGAGATTTTTACAATGAAACGTGAATGGAATCAATGGCCACTAGCACTTATTAGATTGAACCAATAACCACTGGCGTTGAATAAATATAATCGAGTAAGTAGTAAGTTTTTTTTTATTCTAATGACGACGATGAAAGTCACCTCATCGCCGCTCACAATCCCGTTTAATAAAAAAGTAGATAGACACACACAGCCTTTAAGGTGACAGGACATAGACATTTTTTGAAGTCACAAATATTTTGATCAGATTTGATAATTGGAAAACAGTATAAAATGTCATAAAATATATAATTATACAGGTACTAACACTCTCAAATTTTCCGCTAGTAAAAAAAATGTACACATCATTTGTTTATAAGTGCTTCTAATAAAGTACCGGAAGTAGCACAAGGACATTATAGCATATAATAAAATGTAATCTGCTACAATAGCTTGTTAATTGATTTCTTATGTAAGTTACTATCGATATATTCAATATTTTGGCTCGCGCCCAACACTACACCCGAATAAAGAATCCCGTTTCCATTATATTTGGACGACATTTTATTAATTTTTATTATGACATTTTAGAGTAAAATTGTATTTGTTTATTGTACCTACATTCATGTATATGCACTTATTTGTGGATTCAAACTTCAATTAAAAAAAGACAAAACTCTTTGAAATATAGAAGAGTATGTAGAAAAACTGGGAAATTTTCCGTCACTATCACAACCGAAATGAGAGACTTTTTATCGTCACTTTCTGAAAAAGAAGCAAGATTTGGCAGTTACGTAAAAATGAGATGGTAATGCATTCAATTAATTTACTGTCATATTAAAAAATATATTTGTAAACATATTGACATATTTATGTTATTATTTCTATAAGTTTTTCTGAAAATATCATAGAGGCATAGCGTACGGCGTAGTGTAGCGGCAAAGACGATTACCGCTACGTAACAATGTATCGAAAATTAAGAGAAAAGCGAATAGAGTCACTCTCTGCCCACCTTACCGCTGCTATATGTGGGGTACAGTGGGAAACTAAAAAATATATATCATATTATTGTTTTCTCTACTTCTTTCATATAACAAAATCGATGAGTTGAATCGCTAAAATTGATGTTACTAATTTTGTCGGCATCAGACTAGAAATAATTTTAAATTTACTAATTTCCACTGAATATTCCAAACAAATTCCATAACATAAAAAAGAAATCATAAGCAATCGTGTCATAATGAAAACAACTATGAAGAAGGTCGCGTCAGCCCGCCCTGGTCGAAGATTAAAACCGATGCCATTATAGTAACTTGCCACATGATAGAATGCCATTGTGTACATTTAGAGTTCCTTGCAATAAACACCAAACAATCATTATTATTAATATTATTAAATTATATAGATTACTAGCGGCCCTCTCGCGGTTTCACCCGCGTGAACTATGTTATTATTAATTTCTGTCTCCATGACTACGTCCTAGTAACGTCTATGCAAAATTTGAGACTCCTAGCATTTGTAGTAACGAAGTTTCATACAAACTTTCGACCCCAAAAACAACCCCTTAGAAGTCGAATATTGCAAATTACCGTCTTAGCGAGCACCTACGTCCTTTAAATAACTCCTATGCAAAATTTGAGATTCCTAGCACATGTAGTTTCTGAGATTTCGTGATGAGTGAGTGACCTTTCGATTTTATATATATAGAAGATTATATTGCAAATAATGAAAGTTGATCATTTTTGTTATGCAAATTTTACATTGTTTTTGGTCTATATGCCTATAGGGGTGAAATATACCCTCACTGGTAGACAGCGTAATGCTGAGCTTTACCATACACAATGTATCAAAGGGTGGATTGGGCGGAAAGTGAAGAACGGAGTGTCTTAACACTAGCGTCTCTGTCTATTGGGATATGCGAGGAGAAACCTGAATCTGGTTTAAAATGCTTTATCTTTACTTATTTGAAATCTTAACTTCAAAATATTAATGTAGGTATATTAAATATATAATTTCTTACAAAATTTCAAATACGGGGACCACTATAAAGTAAATAATAAACCAATTATTAGTGTTTATTTCGGTGGAATCAAGTTGTCAGAAACGTTCCACGATTTCGAGGAACAATCGAAATTAACGCCATTAGCGTTTGTGCCTAAATTGTCATTTTTGATGCGAACGGTAGGAAATTCGTAATTAGACATATTTGATATAGGCGTCAACTTTTCCGTTTTTCCCTGTTGCCGTACGGCTTTCGAAAAATCCTCTCTTAGTGCCCCCCTACACTTCCCGAGGAACCTATGTATATAACAAATTATATAATGACGCAACGGCACAGCGCCTGATTGAAAACGCGACGGTTATGGAATCGATTCCCATTCAGATAATTAATTATTTACATTTCTCTCTCTAATAACAAAACAACACGGCGTTCAGTTCAGCCACTCAACATGCAATTAGACGGAAAATGGGGAACGAAATCTTACACTAACTTCCCTTTGCCTCCTTGCTATAAGTGGAAATAAAACGTAAATCTAAAAAAAAGGAGACTTAAAAAACAAAAAATAATTCAAACTACGATATGACATATCGTTCAGTTAAACGCTACAGATTCACTTTAGCCACGTGAGTTTAGACGAGTGAACAACAATGGCGTTGCAATGGCAAATATACAGCGGCTGTTATTTTTTCCTGAAAAAAACTCGGTGTTGCTAACCAAGTGTCAGTTGGGTGGTTTTCGTATATTTTTTTCCAATGTTTTTTTTTTACAGCTTTCCTTCCCTCTCGTTTTGCGAGTTGTTAGTAGTTTACACTTTTTTGTGAATCCTACTATGTAGGTAGCTTTTTTAATTTTTCACCCCATATGCGTAATGTGAGGAAGGTTTCGTTGAAAAATAGAGTTTAAACTTTTCATACTTCAGTATTGTTGTTAACTTATTATATATTTATATATTTGTTAGTTTTATTAAAATATTAGTCGTCGTTCGCAACTTTGCTTGTATAGACTTTAAATTGTGAAATGGAAAGTTCCGTTTTATTCCGTTCCCGTAGATTTTCTTGGGTTACAAACATTAAGCCATCTAAATCTTTTATTAAAATATGTTAATAGATAAAAAATAAATATTTTTGGCTTCAACTTCTTCCTTATATTCAACATATTATACAGAAATTACCTCCATTACACTTTTATATATTTATAGAGAAGAGGCAGAACCTCCCCAAACATTTCTAAAATACTTTTTTTCCTGAAGAAATATAAAAACTCATGAAATAGCCTCGTCTGGAGCTCACTTTACTAGATCAGCAGATCGAGATTTATTTCCGGGACTTATAATATAATTTGTCTTATTGCCCCAAATTGAAATTGCTTGAAAGCTCCAATCTGCTGGAAACATCGTAGGTAAATATTTTAATAACGTAAAACGATATATATAACTTGGATTTTTAGCTGGTTGTATTACCATATTAGAGTATGTATATGTATATGTATGTGTACTTAGTATGTGATTAAAAAAAGCACAGAAGCTCTATTTTTTTTGTTTTCTTTATAAATAACTAGCGGTCCGCCCGCGGCTTCGCTTGCGTGAACTACGTTATTATCTGTTCATGAGTACCTACGTCCTATAAGTGACGTCCATGCAAAATTTGAAACTCCTAGCATTTGTAGCTTCTGAGATTTCGTGATGAGTGACGTTTCGATTTTATATATATATATAGATTAATTCCCTCTAATGAGAATCGAACGCAATACCTTTGAAATTTTACTGTCATACGTTGTGCCACTATGGCCTCTTAATCTTGTAAATCATAAAAACCTTATAAAGTATTAATTTGATTCAACATATATATCAATACATAAAACTTATATATTTAACTTACAATGTATGGAAGGAAGTATATTTATTTAGGTCAGACCTTGCAAGCTAAATTAGAAGCACTTTCTCTCATTCTACGGAATTGAAATTTTTGCACTCATTCAGTTCTGATAACAGTCCATGAATGAGGCTGCTGCACCAGGAGTTGACTCGATTCAACAGATCCTCAACACTTGATAGCATAGACACGCTATTATATGTACAAGATTTCAACTAACTATATCGATTGAGATTGTGCTCATTACATGTTTTTTATATGTATTTTTAGTCTGTTTTAACTGTTAATTTATTTAACACCGTATTATCATTGCCTGAAACATAGAGATTATACAAAAATCAAAATTAACTTTGAATTAAAATTTTATGGCTGCTTATATTACTCGTATTTTAATGAATCCATCCATCTACAACACTTCCGTGGAGAAGGAACAACCAGATCCGTGTAGTGTAAACCAAAGTTATTACTAAACTATTAATGTATTATTCAAGCGCTTAGCTCGTTCACAACTGTTGCTTAGTTCCCGATTTCAAACGATTCAAATATTTCCTTTGTATTCAATTTATTTATGAAGGATATTTATATAAAATTATGTAAATTGTTATGTAAAATGTAACCTTGTATCCTGCTAATAACAGAGTAGGTATGCAAGGCTTTTCTCTTACTACTTTTTTCCAATCCCGCGAATCCCGCAGACCTCGCACCTTTAATTCTGCGACTGGCGGTATTGGACAACGATACGTGATCCCGACAATATCGGGATCTTGCGGGATTGCAAATTTTCAGTCCCATAATATCCAGATTGAATAGAATAGAATAGAATATACTTTATTGCACACATAAAAGAAATATATAAAAACAACAACATACATAAAGATTAAAGAAAAACACGTATGCAAAGGCGGTCTTATTGCTTTAAGCAATCTCCACCAGACAACCTTTGAAACATTACGGATAAATTGTAATGAGGTGAAGGGGGACAACGTCTCAGTGCATATTTTATTAAATGTAATTAAATATTATATAATATATAATTGAATGAATTTTGGCTGCGGGATTGGAAGCCCTAATTTAAAGGAACGTGTTAAGTGTTAAAACACCCAGTTTCTACCTAATTTTTGAGACATTGCGTGTTGAGCGGCGGAACTGAACGTCGCTATTTGATTTGTTACCAGAGCTAATAAATAAAAATAATTAATTACACCAAGCGGAAGTTGAACTCAAAACCGCCGCACTTACAGTGTACACTGTAAGTGTCACAGCGCCTCGACTGCTTCAGTCATATTTATCTTCGACACTTAGATTCCGTCACATTATGCGCGAAGTCCATTTCAATTTCTATCAGACCACGCGAGCGATTCCACAGTTAAAAGCTAGTGCATGTGCCTATATTAACCGCATATATATATTTTTTCTTCTTTTTTTGGAATAAAAAATGAAGTTTAACGTTAGTAAAAATTTGAGTCAGAATGCCAAGCCTAAGTAAAAAATTTATAATCGGACTTCTAAAATGTTCATTCATGCCGCGACTTCTCCACCCCAGGGCAAAGAAAACTTCAAGTTTATCCCAAGAGATGGTAACGTTTGGAATTATCTTTACTTTAAATATTATGAAAGTTGCTTTGGGTTGCGAGAAGACGGTATAAGGCTCTAATCATGATTAATAATCTAATTCAAATTTTATTAAATTTAAAATAAAACTTCCTTAAACAATAATATAAGTAACAAAAATAAATGGAGTGCCCGTCGCGCAGTAGGACAGTGTCTAAGTTTAAGCGCGATGGTAGTGCATTCAATTCCCATTCGGGGAAATGCTTGTATCAAAAATATATTCATTTCCCCGCTTTACAAAGCACGGCGTTAAGTTCCACCACTTAACATGCCGTGTCTTGAAAATTGGGCGGTGGATGTCTTAACACTAGGTTCCCTTTACCTATCCTGGGGGAAGAAGCGTGAAATTGTGAATCTTATTTATTTTCACATATTTCACAAGACCTAATTATATTTAATTCTTAAAATGCATCGTTTTTTAAAAGATTTCATATATACGGATTCGCTTATACCTATAGCTCATTCCTTAGACTGAGAATTGTACCCAACACCACCGCGCGAGTCACCCAACCACTGAGCCACGACGACACGGTTCCTATATAATTATTTAAATATCAAAATACATAAACACAACACAACTAACAGCGAAAATGGCGGACTTTGATACCCACGCTGGAGTAAATTGTACGGGAGTGATAAATTACCATTTCAATTTATATAATTCGTCACTCACCGCTCATAGAGACGTCAGAGCAACGTTTAAACGTTGTTCCGACAAAAACAGATCTCGAAATTATAAAAGCTTTGCTAAATTAACAAATGGGAATACTAAATTGTGTAATTTGTGATGTTGCGTACTTCTGTAGGTGCTGAATTTTAATTGGTTTGTAGGTACAGTAATTAATTACGGTAGTAAGATTTAAGATCTTGGACTCTATTCTCACAGCTTTATACCTACATTAAAGATAGGGAAAACTTAGAGTCAAAATGCACCGTTCTTCGCTTCCTGCGTGTATTCGCAACGAATTGGAGACGAGATCGAGTGGGGTTCAAAGTCACAACCACTTTCAGCCGCTACTGATAGCCTCGGCCTCGTCGTCGTCATATTTTTATAATAGTAGTCCAAAATTAATCTGTGGTAGGACATATTCTTGCAATCGTCAAAAATATGTTCTACCAATATTATAAGAGAGCATAGTTTCTTATAATCGACATTGAACAGAATGGTAGTTATAAAATAAGACGAAAAACAAAAAATAAATAAAAAAATTTGTTATAAATGACTACGTGTTAAACCTGAATATCACCAGGACACCCACCAGACACCTAGAGGCATTTACCCTGATAAGGGCGAGAGAAGAAGTTGTCTTTAACTATATCGAATTGCTTGAATTTCGTAGAAACCAAAACAGACTGTATAATAATATAGAATCTGATTTTAGGATACTCTTTTGAAAATCTGGTTTTGGAAATTAATGTATACTTGACATCTTATATAAGTGTATAAGAATTTCGACGTAGCTTGATAAGAACTTATGGCTTAGTGGTCAGCGCGCATGGACGGTTTCCAATAGGCGTGGGTCCAAATACCGCTATTTTCGATTTTGTATAGTTTTACTAAGTTTTTACTTCTAAATAAGTATAAATCAGTCTTATTAATTACATTTGTCAGCATGTGTGAGTGTATAATCACATGATGAATGTACAATCACATGTGTAGACGACTATGTATATTATAAATATGTACAGTAGAGACAAACAAATTTTTATTCTAACCGCATTCCATATATGTAAACAGAACATAGGCTCAAAACTAAAGACACTGTTCAACACACTCCTACCGAATTTGACATATTGCATATTAAGTGAAATCCAACATCTCACATTCTTTTAACAAAGCTAAAAAATCAAATAATACAATTAAAGTAATATCAAAAACAAAAGTTCCTTACAGAACTGACACAAAAACACATTTAGTTAGTAAATAATTAATGTCAGCTGGTACTGGCGGCCAGAACTTGAGACAAACACGCATAAATTCTCACAAAATCTTGACTAATTTAACTAGTAGCTTTCTGCCTTTTTGTTTTAGCAAATGAATGTATTTTAACGTTAACGTAATCTTAATGCCTGTATACTAAACTGTAAACAATTTGATTTTTTTTTCAGCTTCCCCCTTCCTCCCGAATGTAGGGTAGGCAGAAGCACCCTAGTGCTAAGACACTCTTCCTATTTACTTACTGTCTTTTCTTTGATTTCTTTGTTTACTGTGGGCACAAACGGCTCAACTGATTTAAATGCAGTTTTCACTATTGTGCTTAATTTAAATCCGTTGATAAATAAAAAAGTTATGTCAATATAACACATTTTTTCTTCACGCTATATTCCGCATATAGCAGAGAATCTGGGAACCTAGTGCTAAGACAGTCGGTCCCCATTAAGACATTTCTACCAATTTCTTGTTCTACCGAATTCTGGAGGCATTGCGTGTTATATGGCGGAATGCACGCACCGCGCTTTGCCTCGATACCAGGGCGAAGAAATGATCCAACTGACAAATCAGACGATTAACTGACAGTTCCTACTTTAAAAAAATTAATTTCAACAATTTTTTCAAAACGAAAAAAGGGATACAAATAAAATAACAGCACTAATAGTTTAAACGTTTATTGTACATAACACGATACCATAAAGCGGAACAGCTTCTACAAGTACTCATCGATTAATTCACTCCCACCCATTATTAAATACAAATTTGCTGAGTGACAGACTGATTGAATGATTTTTTTATATATTATAATGAAGACAAAGTATGAAATAAATATTATATTAGGAGACTAAACATATTACAATTATAATTTATATTAAAAAAAATCTTATAAAAAACATCCAAAAAAAAATATGAGATACAACTTTTGGTCCTTCGAGCCACTCAACAAATCTGCACTACAAATACATAACATCAAAGTGTTTAATTTTAATCGTATTACTTTATTATATATTATATAAATAGTTTACGTATCTACATTTAATATGAGAGATGCGTATATTACACTTATATTTTGCAATCTCAAATAATAATCAATTATCGGAATGAATTTTTCAATAAAATTATGGGATGAATGATGAGAACGAGTTTTTTATTGTTTTCACGCTGTATCCCGTATATAGCAGGGTAGGCAGAGGGAACCTACTCTTAAGACATTCTGTTCCCCACTTTGTGCCTATTATATTAAGAATGCAATTTGTCTTTTTTTTTAATATTCAAAAACAAAAGTTAGGATAATTTTACCTCATAAATGATAATTATTATCAAAATAATTACCTTAAACTAAAATAAAACAAATAAAATTCTAATATACAAGAAATACTTTTTTCTTTATTATTTAACTAAAAAGCATACATATATAACATATACAATCTATAATATAATAGCATTATATATGTCCTCACTTAAAACTAATTAATATTCTAAATCAAAGAAATTGAGGAAAATAGAAAAACACTTAATAAAAAATTCGTATTTTTTATATGAAATATTTATTTCTTTTTTAATTTGAATGTAAACTTCATTTACTCCAAATGAACAATGAAAAAAACAACCGCGCCAGGCGTTATTATTTTTCAAATGACAAAAAAGCAAAGAAATTAAAAGATACTGTCAATTTAGAAAACATTTTTTTATTCTGTGCAGAACCAATTGTTAATAAAATTATTGTTTGAGATTCTGTCATATAAGTTTTATTATCTATATATCTATATAATGAGCGAACATATGTTAAATCATTTATATACTAACAACGTGAAAAGGAATCCCGCACCTTGACTGTGGAAATTAAAACCTAGCAAATGATAATTTAAAAAAATAACAAAAGAGGAAAGAAAATGGTTGAAATTTTCACTAAGTGTGAATCTAACCAAAAATCATCACATTTAGTTAAGTATCCTATTTATTGTGACATTGACACTTAATATATTGCAAAAAAATGTATCTTTAGTTCAAAAAACTCAACAAAATAAAAAACTTTTTGTAACTTTTCGTCTTTTTTATATTTGCTACAAAAAAAAATTGTAAATCATTTGCTAGGTTTTGTTTTAATATTTGGAAACTGCCGTACGGTGATTTATATACAAAGTTATATATTACGTAACACGCCATTGATCTACATTCAAAAACTGCTTGAAGAACCCTGAAATAAATAAAATGAGGTAACCATTACATTGAAATAAGAATATAAGCAAACTGTGACGTGTATTAACAGAGATGATGACAGCGAGAAAAAATACTAAAATTATGTATTTCATTAATGAAAAATAGATTAGAAGACACATATTAATTTTATTATAATTGTGAGATTCATAATTATTTAGAAAAATAACAACAATTTACATGACAGCTTGGTAAAGAAATGAATTGACACAAACAGTTTCTCAAGATCTCTCATCATGCTTATTATATCAGTATAACAATTATGCAAATGAGATCGTTATGATGTAGTCTAACGATAATCGCGCGGCGTTAAGTTTCGCCACTCAACCCGACAAGACATTTCCGGAATTATTATTTTTTATAGAATGCTCACATTTACATTTTGCTATTTAAAGTAAACATTCCAAGGCTGCTGTAGCGCAGGGGCTGTTTCCACTGTTGTTTCCCGCTGTTTCCAAGGGTCAATGAAACATTTAATATATTAATTTCCTGGCCTGTTGAGTTCCGCCACTAAAAATGAAATGTCTGCAGAATTCGGCGAAAAGAAGGGGACGGAAGTGGATAAATAGGAGCGGAGTGTAACCACTACTTACAATAAATGAGTTTAGCATCGTGTCTCGTAGAGTCCGGAGCGTCCGATGTATCGCACCCATTTGATGACGTCATGGTCCGAGTAGTTCAATTTGGGTTCAAACACTTTTAGATATCGCACCTGAAACAAAAATAATAAATTATTTGTGTAATTAAAATCGTTATTTTATAATTATAAACAGTAAATGAAAGTAGCAGTTAGGTGCAATAAAATAAATAAAACAAAACTTGTACATTTAAGACAGCATTCCCTCCTTTCAATGTACCCACTCATGTTCACATTGATTGATACAATGATATCAATTCGGCGAAAAGTGTGTTAAAAAAATGGGAATGGAATGTCTTTCACTTTTGGTCACACGGTTTCCAAATTTTTTACTATGGGTGAGATACAAAAAAAAAATTCTATAAAAATAAAATATATTAACCTTAAACCCAGAGGGGGCGAATGGCACTTCGAATCCCATAGAGATGGGTGGTCGTGTCCATTTCTTCTTAGTGTCTGTCTCCAGGAGCTCTATTTCAGCTGAGAGTTGAGTCTCTTTCATGCCCGCCATTCTTTTTATCCTGGAAATTTAGAATTAATAAGTATTTAAAACAATAAGGCAGGTATATCGCTATCTATAGTGGCCTTTTACTAACTGATAATGTGAAAAGTGAGCGGTAAAAGAGGTAGGGGCGAACTCAGTTGACCTTCGTAAACACAATATTGATGATATTGGATCATGATCATAAGGGTCATGTAAAACGAGAACTCCCCCAGAGGGAATGTATGAAGAATGTTGATGACAGTGGACGAGGTGAAAGAGGTACGTAGGGACCATAGTGTTTGGCGTCCCGTTCTCTCTGACAACGCCGCTAGGGATACAGCGTAAGGCTAGTGTAGTTCAGTATTAGTGGTTATAAGTCAGCGGAGAGAAAAATAAAAAACAACAAACAAATGAGTATTGTGTATACTTACTTCCAAACAATAGCATTTTCCGACGCCTTATATTTAGCCTTCCCCTTCAAACAAATCAACTGCACACCGCTAGTGTTCAGTGGCGTCGGTATCTTCACTTCTATTTTTTGGCCGAGGAGCGATGGTTTGAAGTTCGATTTGAGAACAACTTTGACGTCCATTTTGGTTCTACCCACTTCACGAACTAACGGGATTACGCGGAATGGTAGGGAAATGTCTTTTGTTGTACGGTATCTGTAACAATACATTTAATTAATAAACCACCACTCAACACGTTATTTTCAACAAATTATTTTCGGTGGTGCGTGGGGAATGGAGCATCTCTACACAAGGTTCCTTGGCTTACCCTGCCCTACCCTGTATGGCAGTAACGTGAACCTGTAGCATGAATAATATTTAGAAAAACGTTTAAATTAGTATTAAGTTAATTTGACTGGAATGATAGTATAAATTCTCTCAACATTGGACATATAAGAATATAGTGTATTTTATGGTATATATGGCATATAAGCACATTATAACTGACTGAGATTGGACTGAAAGTGAACTGTGACGGGCACAATTTTTTTTTGTAGAGAATTCACACTAAATTCTCTAAAAAAATAAAAAAATATTCTTCTTACTAACCTCATAAGTTCGAATTCCCCATCTGGTGGTATGAAGGAGATGGAGTGCTCTGTTTCAAACTTGCTGAGCTTCACGCACTGGTGGAACTGGCAGTCGTCTATCACCACCACGGGCTTGCCGGAGCGAGCCGGGTCGCTGTCCGTGTTGCCGGATATACCACCTATGACAAAAAGAATAAGTTATAATATTGTTCAAGAACAATTACAAAAATCTATGGTTTAAAATTTCAAATTTTTAAATGAATTGAAGCAAATTGTAGCCCAAGTGAAAGGTTCTGGGTTCGATTCCTAATACCTATTGTTTTCACATTCCTCGTTGTCGTACTCATTACGACAAAGCGCGGCGTTGAGTTTTGTCACTCAAAAAGCGGAATGGAAGTGTCTTAATGGAAAGGAGGGTTTTACTAGATATCCAGGTTCTCTCTGTCTATGAAAATATTAAAAAATAAGTACATGAATAAAAAGCTTGATGCAAATAACAGTCTGTAAAATAGTAGTCGTCAGGTTTCTATAAACAAGAATTAACCATTTTATTGCTCTGGTAATATAAAACGCGTAATTAAATTCCGCCACTTTACTATAAAATAAAGTAAAGAGGTATGCAGAGACCGTAGTTGAGGTGCTTCATTCACTCTGGCTACTCCTCTAGAGATAAGCTTAAGCTGGGGACCTATAAAAAATGACTCACCATTGCCCTTTCCTTTGGCCTCCATAACAATTTTATCATTGATGCCAAACTTGCATTCTGGCATGCCTGATAAGTAGGACTTCATTACTACTTTACCAGCTACATGGGCTGAGAGCACTTGACCTATGAAAGACAAAAAAGACTTTAATATATATACCAAGAAATTGATAATAAAATGGAAAATATAGAACTAGACTAATAGATGCCTCAATAAAGAAATAATTAAAGCAATAAACAATTAAAATCATTTTTATTATACAAAAATTGGAATTTCACATTAATTTCATAAGAATAGTCTCAGTTTTTAGTACTCTATAAAAAAATTGGCTTCTACACTTGAACTCCAAGAACTGCTGATTCAAGCCCTGCTATAAATTTGTAAAATAAAAAAGAAAATATCCCTAAAACATTTTTTTAAAGTTATAACATTGCTATATAAAAATACCTTGTGGAGACATCAATAAGTTGACATATTCCAGTACATCAAGGAACAGTTCATTGCGTCTGTACTTGATGCCTTCACGACGCCATCCTATCTGACCTGTGACCTGACAAAAGTTATTAGTTACAAAACAACAACAACAACAACAGTATTTTCAATGTTTTTGAAGTACATCCCACTAAAGATAGAAGAATATTTTTAGAAAACGTATAAAAATTTAAACATAGCAGGACTCTAAGTTGCATACATTTTTCATAAATTCTTATAAGCTTGTTACAATTTATTCACAGTTAAAATTTCTTTCAAAATTTTAGCAAATCTATATAAATCGAAAAATCGCCGGCTCCACGCAAAAAACGTATAGATAACTCGTTGTTACATTTTAGCTGAGCTGAGCATCTAAGCAAGAACGCGGAACAAGCGAGCGAGAATGTAATTTTTCATCAATGTTTTCTTATAATGGTTAACATCACATTATCATTTGTAAACTTCACAGACACCCAGCTCTTTCTTATTACAATATTGAGCTAGTTTTCCTTGTAATAATATATTTTATATTCTATTAGAACCATATGAATTGTAGTTACAATTGGTTTTTTTTCATCTTCATGCTTTATTAGATGGGTATATAAATGAATGTGGGGATTTTTATACAAAGTATACTTACTTGTGATGTAATCTGTGCTTGTTCCTCCTTGGAAGCGGACTTGATACCTTGTTGTGTGATGAAAGTTTTCAAAACACCTGTATCTGAGTTTTGAGGGTAGCCAAAGTCTAGGATTTCTATAAAAAAATGTTAGAAAAATATATTTTAGGCATTTATTACTAGAAAATAAACTTTGTAAATATCACTTAGGTTCATAATTATAAGTCACTCTCAATCAATCTCTTAAGAGCAGTTTATAAATACACAACTAAAAGTTTTTAATAACAGTTTTTAACAATAAAAGTGTGGTATACAAATGTGTGTGGTATCACTTACCATCAAGCAATTCATAAATGAGTACAAAATTATTCTTGATGTTTTCTTCTGAGATTTTGCCAAAGTATGATTGCATCACATCAATAATCTTGAGTAGAAATTCAAATACCATAGCAGCATTTACATTTTGCTTGGTCACTGCCGCCAGCCATATATTTGCTCTCTGTTTTACAAAAATATGTATTTAATAAAAAAATGCAGCTTAACAGTTCCTTTTGCAGTTTTGACTTTCCCTTATAGGGAAATCCTTTTCTCCAAATTCAAAACATTGAATGTTGAATGGAAGAACACATGACATTTATGTTACCAGATCAGAGGAATAAAATTAATATATTTCGCCAAGTGAGGATTGAACCCACTACCTTCACATTTACAGTCAGAAACTGTCCTACTACACCACAATGAGTAAAATAGAAAATAAGTTTATTTTTATCATTATCTCTTGCTGCTCCTGCATATTCTTTTTTCTTTCTTTCCAATATAAATGGTATATAATGTATATCACCAGACTAATAAAGTCACTTCAATTTCTAAAATATCTTTGTCATAATCATATATGGTTATAACAGTAACTACAGTAGTAATAAATCATCTATTTTAATCCTATAAGATTTAACTCTTGGCATTAGAACTGAAAGTGAGCCAAATTATATTCAATGGTTTGCCAAGCAAACAGTATTTACTATGATAACGTTAAATAATTAGTTTAACAAAATATTTCAACATAAAAAGTTACAATGTTAAAAAATATAGTAAATTTATGATTGCATGCAAAATTATTACCTTAATATGAAAAAAGGAGGTGCGTGCGATGTTAGTGACAGGAGAACGAACTTGCTGTCGGGCATGGATCACATTGACCCTAAATGCGTCAACGGCATTCCGCCCTATATCATCTCGATACACCCTCGAAATGAGCACCTCCCCTTTGTGATTGTACACGAATAGGCCCCCGATCATTTTGACGATTGCCTATTTACTAAAATAAAACATTATTACTCAATCATCAATATACCCTAATTTCAAATGGTCAGTCACTTGTACACGGCTAAGTCAATTGTTAATCAATAAACCAGGATATGACCAATATAATAAAAGCGATACAGTTAGAACTAATGTAGAAAAAATAAACTCACGTAGGATTTAGAAAATACATTGAATTTGAAAGAAATCTACCCGTAATATCAGCGTGAGTGTTTAAATACACTCATTTTAGGATAGTTTCGCAAAATATTGAAGAAAAGAGCAGATGATACCCGCCCCCAAAATGAAACGTCAATAGTTGTTAAGTCAATAGCCGAAATTCTGCCGCATAGATTATATAGATACTTTTTAGGACTGTACATAACTATTTTTATATAATTCTTAAAAATATTTTTTATGTAGAAGTAATATATCGTATACTATAATTAGATTTAAAATGCATATTATGTTTTTGCTAACTGTAAGAAATATATTTTCTTTTGTATAATAATTATTATTATGTTCAAATATCGTTTACCTTATTAGATATTACTATAATGTATTCCTACCTTTACCAAACATCCGGCCACAACTTCATACTAGTCTAACCATCAACCCCATCACTATATCACAGACAATATTAAAGAAAGTAAAGTGTAATTTTGTCAATGGTGTAAGATTTGGGTCGATTATGTCATGGCGGGTTAGATGTTTCGGCACTCGGTTTATTTGAATTTGTTTTGAATTACGCCGTCAATGATCCCGTTTGGTCTGTTCTTGTTTAACACTTACGGTATCGATATACTATTAATCGTTTCGTAAACATTTCAAATGCTGAAACAATTGCAAATGGGCCTTCGCGCGTTCATGCTAATCGCATCCAAAGTATGGAGTTGTTTTTGTTACATGTTTAGGAAGCAATATAGAGCGGTAAATATAAATTGTTAACATTTGGTTTATGAAAATAAGTATATTTTCATGTATTGTGTTTCACGTGGTGTTTGCATTTCAGTTGGCTCAGCATCAATCTGTCAAATATGAAATTTATCCACTTTCCCCAGTATCTCGACACAGGCTGAGTGAGTATCTTATTGTTTTATCAGCATATATTTAAAATAATAATCATCACACATTTCACATTTCTATAATATTATCTGTCACTCGTCGAACACGTTATCAGAGCATATCCTTGTCTATTTATAGCCAGTATCTTGTATCCTTATTTAATAAACATGTCGCGTTCTTTAACAAAAATAGTCCAATTGCGTTAACATCTCAACACATGTGTACCAAATGTGTGTGTTAAAGGAGTTTTGTAACTTATTCAAATTCCATTTTTTTATATCTAATAAGATATCCATAAGAAGAGGCTAATAAGTCCCAATGTAATATATTTTTTATGATACATATTAATTGTAAAGTAATACCAATATACATTTCCAATATTTCCTCATACACACAAGGAATCTTATGTTAGTTTACTTATTTATAATAAAAGGTTGATGAATGAAATATATCATAAATATATATTTTTTCTTAAGGCAAATGTGCTACAGAGTAAGTCTCTGGTAGTTTAAATGTTTATATACAATGTTATTAATGTATGTATCACAAATATTTTTATTAACACATTTGCTACCATTCTTCTGAAAATCAACATTTTATATGTAGTTTCATGTTCTTTCTCACATAGCAAAGTAAACAGAGGGAACCTAATTTTGAGGCACTCTCTTCCCTATATACTGTCAAATTTTTCAAGACTTTGTATATTAAGTGGCAGAATTTTGCTACCCGACTAAACAAAAGCTTGAAAAAAATAATGTTTTCCCAAGGGAAGATTCAACCCACAATTATTCAGGAAAATAAAAAAATAATAACATCTTTCTCCTGGACATTAGAACTAAAGTAAGTTCCCTAATGTACACTAAATATTTAGTATTGTCAGTACAGGTATTCTATTTTCTTATCTATGTATACAAGATAAATAATATATCAACTCAAAAACAAAAAATATTATTGAAGATAATAATAGATTAGAGATTGAGTCTGTGCACCAGCACTACATACTAGCATATTGCTAGTATTTAACTTTAAACACAATGACTACGGATTAAATTCCCACTTGACAGAATTAGTTATTCTCACTTGCTTGCTCTAGTACACTGACACAGCGTACTGTTGAGTGCTGCCACAAAAATTGGGTGGTGTGTCATAAACTTAGTCTTGGTTGCCTCTACCTACTCTTCTATACATACAAACAAAAAACTTAAAATATTGTTGAAATACAAATTAATTTCTATAGGTGCCTACTTCATTTATTATTGTATATGAACTTATATTTTAGAAAAAAACACTCTCTCAAACTTTTGTTGTAGACAAACATTTTATTCATTTAACTGAATAGAACTGATAGAACTTAGGTGCATTTAAACCTATGTGACAAATAGATTTTTTCTCAGCTTCATACTTTATCTTGTATACAACAGAGAAGAAGATGCTAAAAAATGGAACTCGAGTGATTATTTATGTTGCCAGAGTAAGAAAATGAAAATAATTAGATCCCCTGTTTAAAAATTGAACTCTCAACCATTATATCTACAGTCAGGCAACACATCACTGCACCACATTGATTGTAAACAGTGACTAATAATTATAAAAAAAATTATCTATTCATATCATATCTACCTATCTAAGTCAAAATTCAAAACATTCATCAATCAACATGACTATTTACTTTAGAAAGTGCATGACAGTTAATAATTGCGTTTGCTGGTTGCCCTTGAATGTGTCGGCACAATGGATTTATTTAAGCTGTTTATCGAAATACTAACTACTAGAGTGTAGACTTGATTGCATTACTTGGCACAAGGGTGTGACTGTAACCCGATGGTTGTCGGTTTGATCCCTCACTCAGAGTAATGCATTATTATTTATTAATATTTTCATTTCTTCACTCGGGCAACAAGGCAAAACCCGGCGTTTACAACGCCCGAAGTTAACTTGACGCTCACCGGCATAGCATCTCACTGTAAAGTCGATTGTCTTGGGTTTGATTATGAGAATGAAATATTTCCTTACTCTTGTAATGAGACAAGCAAGGTGTAGAGTCCCAAAAAAGAAGACGGTACGTGGAGAACGGAGGGTTTTATCACTAAATTCTCTAGTCGCAATCCCTCGAAAAATATGATTGGTTAGTGGGGTACACAATGTTTTAAAACTTAAACTTCTGTGTGTTATGCGGGAAAGAGCGTGTTTTATTTATTTTTTTATTTCTCTATTCTTCACCAAGGTTACTGAACTCCATTTGTTTTTTATTCCAGGTCTAGTCAAAAGGAAAATCCTAGTTCTAGACTTAGACGAAACACTAATACACTCGCATCACGATGCAATGGTGCGGCCCACAGTGAAGCCGGGCACGCCGCCCGACTTCGTACTGAAAGTTACTATTGACAAACATCCAGTCAGATTCTTTGTACATAAGAGACCTCATGTGGATTATTTTTTGAATATTGTAAGTATTCTCATTAAATAAGCTTTAATTTGTTTAATTATAATGATAGTTTACGCTATTGTGGTACCGATATGTTATTTTTCATTGAAAAGACAATGCAAACTTTGGATTATGGAGTAAACAACACCTTTGAATTGTTTATATTTAACTGGAGAATACTCTAGATGATGATCTAGGAGATGTCTTAACAACTTTTAACAATGTGTGATACATTGATGTACCCACTGACCGCAGGTATAGGGTTTACACCAAAAAAATAAATAAATAAAGCACTTCAGCTTCACACTGTATCCTGCACACAGCAAGGTAGGCAGAGGGAACATAGTGTTAACACACTCCATTCCTCACTTTCCGCTGAATAAAAAAAATAAATGTAATGTGTTATATTTTAGTCGTCCTCGTAGAATGGACTATCTAATACAAAAATAGTTTTTCAATTCGAACAGATATTAACATATTCAACATGACAAACTTTCGAGCTCATTCTCTTCTCCCATTTTAGTATAGATTATTTGCTACTGTTGTGTTTTTATGCTGTACGCAACTTTTCAAACACTAAGAGGGATGTGGTGTTTTGAAATTGTCTCGCAAATTATTAATGTAATAATCTACCAATGTCACGTATATATAATCAACAACGTTGCTTGCGCTATAATAAATATGCACGTAGGAAAGATAATTATTGTGATATAAACAAGGAAAGAAATAACTTTTAAAGTAAAATATTACATGATAGTAGGTACAAAAGTGGAATACGAAATCGACTGTACTAGTCTACTTTTAAAGACACAACTTCTATTTTTTGAACAGTAGACAAAAGGAACATGGTATATTCACGATAATGAGTTTTGTGGCGGAACCCAACGCCGGATATTGTCTACCCGTAAAAATATATACATAAAAATTACTAGAGGATCGAACCCTCAACTATAATGTGCACGTCGACACAGCGATGACCACATATTTTAAATGATAAATTGTTATCTAATCTAAATAAAGTTTGAAAACCATTGGACCAAAAGTCGAGTCTTATAAGATTGTGCTTATCTTAAATACTTTCAAAGAAGTTGCATTTATAGAGAAAATGATTGTTATAAATAAAAAATACTTGCAATTAATTTGACAAAACTCTCAAATTTTCAACACAGTGTCTCGAAAACTGGGCGAAAAGGCGTGGGGAACGGAGTATATTTTAACCACGCATAGCCGGGTTATCATAGCTAATGTTAAAACATTCTATTTCCGAGATATTACGTACATTTTCATATTACGTATTATTCCACGCTTTATCCCTCTATAAGTCAACACTATGATCTCGCTGCCTAATCACCCTATTACAGGCAAGTAGGGTAGGGAGAAAGAGAACCGGGCGTAGTTCAACGCTGCGCTTTGTATTAGGTATTATTTATATTAAAATATTAAGTATTTAATTGCCCTGAGAGAGAGTCGAACCCACAAGCGTCACGTTTATGGTTAGACGCTGTGAAGCTGCGTCACGTCGGCCTCAAAGGTATTGAGTGGCAGCAATGTCAATGAAAATAATAAGCATAAATACTATGGATAGATTTGTCTTTTCAGGTATCACAATGGTACGAGTTAGTGGTGTTTACCGCGTCAATGGAGATATACGGCGCGGCGGTCGCGGACAAACTGGACAACGGTCGTGGGATCCTGCGAAGACGGTTTTATAGGTACCCTACGGTTAAGACCTTCCACCGAATTTAGGAGGGGTTGAGTGGCGAAACCCAACGCCGCGGTTTGCCTCGACACCAGAGCGATGAAATGAGAATATAAATTTAAATAAATATTTCATTTCCTCGTACGACCAGTCATACTTACACTCGTGAGACTGTAACGCACTGTGCACGTCGTGCCCGCTAATGAAAAATAAGCAGTTGGTTTACTTTTTGTTTTATAATAATTAACTACTTTAATAAGATGGCAAAGATATGAAAATAAATTTGTATTTAATCAGCATAATGAACATCAAGGATATGCATGTATTTTTTTTTACCAAATTGTAAAAGTAAATATTTATTCTTATTCCAGACAACACTGCACAGCGGAACATGGCTCGTACACGAAGAATCTGTCGTCGATATGCGACGACCTCAACAGGGTGTTCATACTGGACAACTCACCCGGCGCGTATCGGGACTTCCCCGGTAAGCTTTGTACTTTTATATTGGGTTATCTTTGTTGTTGGTTGATTTCCATTGTTCGGGACTTTCCCGGTTTGTTTTGTTTCTTTGATAATTGGTTTGATTGACTTGTTTGTTCTCTGTGAATCGTATGGTTACGACTGTGATACGTTAAAAAAGATGTAGCATTGAAGATGGGTATTTCTTAAAAAAATATATATTTATAGAATTATAAAATTTGAAAACGTAAAATCTTGTTGTAAGCCTAAATTGTATACTCAAAATTTTTGGCAAAAAACGTTGTCTATATATTGCTGCAGATACCGGCCAGATGGCTTGAAATTATTTCAGATTTTTGGTGATTGCCAAACGCGTCTTCACTCTATTGTTGATTGGAGGCAAGACGCTTAATAATATATGTTACTCATAATTTTGTATATTGTTATCGTGGTATCTCTAAATACAGATAACGCGATACCAATAAAGTCGTGGTTCTCGGACCCGATGGACCTGGCGCTGCTCAACCTGCTGCCGGTGCTGGACGCGCTGCGGTTCACGCACGACGTGCGCTCCGTGCTCTCGCGCAACCTGCACCTGCACAGACTGTGGTAGCGCATGGTGAGTGGCTCATACACACACACACACACAAGCACGCACCCACCCACACGCACGCGCGCACATTCAACACTTTCACAGGCATCACTTTCACAATCATTGTTGCTAGTGTTGGAAAAATGCGCATTGTTGCAACCTTATCATTTCCAAATGTAGTAATTTTTTAATTTTTTTTGACGACGATAACTAAAACGCGGCTTAAAACTAATTTTGAGTATACCTACTAAAATATATATTTTTTTATTTCAGATAAATACCGGCTTTTGTACAAATTAAGGAGGCTGCTATGCTTCCGGATCCTATTTATTATTTTTTTTCACTTGTTAGGTACTTCAACGCTTATTCAAATATACATATAGAAATTATATAGTTGATAATGTTTTTTTTTTATTTGTAATTTTTAAATTGTTTTAGTGTAATATACCTGATGTATATTAAATATACCTTTTTCTAGACTTGACAATAATAATGTGGACATACCTCATATCTATAAATATTATATTTACCTTATTTATGTTTTACTTAAAAAATATTTTGAAAATATTTCTTTTATACTCATTCATGTATTTTGGGTAATTTTGTGTTTTTAATGTAAAAAAAATTGTTAAATATCATTAATTATGCGTAAAAATTCTTCTTAGCAATGTATTCGTTTACTAGGTATGTCCATAATGTGTATGTCAATAATGATTAATATGTGCGTCTCTTTCGCACACACCGATTAGAGTGAAACAGATATATTAAACAATTTATAATCATCATTTTACAATTTTTCTGTTTTGTATTTTAAAACTTTTTTAAAATAAATATTTAAAAATAATCATATTGAATGTTTATTGAGAAAATATTATACATTTCATATGTATATTCAAAATCCCACCTTAATACTAACTGATTTATAAAAGAGCTCATATTGCATATATTATTGATTTTTAGGTATATGTATATCTTAATAATATTATGTGTAAGCAATAATTAGGTTATTATGATTTATTATTCAAACGGTGTTTTAGACCGCTTATGAGTTATAATTTTGTGTAAAAAATCATAATTCAAAAAATATTTTCATTTTGAAAGTAAATTTCAAAAGGTACTTTTAAATATTGCAATATGAGCTTCACAAAGGACTATTAAATTTATATTGTTTATATATTTAACATTATATCTTAAGACTTGTTTTACGATTGTTTAAAAGTGTGTTTATTTTTTCATTTAATATCAGATGGAGTAACAAGTATTTTTTTTATATTCATATGATATATAACATCTTTGTTTTTTTTTCTTACTACGAAGGTGGGACAGTGACAATATACATATAGGCTTGCAATATAATTATGTATAGAACGATTGACGAGTCATTGCCACTGATGTTAGCTGTAGACAGACGGCTGCGCAGATTTGGTTTAAAATTTTTTTTTCTTTTGGTAATTTTTTTCCGAGCGAACGCCGGCCACGACTCTTCTACCGCACTTTATTTACTATCAATGTTTCACCTATATCGGTGAAAAGTGTAATTTTTCTATAAATATTGTAAAAAAAACTCTTAAATGTAATACAGTTTTTTTGTTTCCAACATTTTTTTTCTAATGTTTGGAAATGAAACAGACTTAGATAAGTTACAAAATTAAGTGAATGTTACACTTATATTGGGACATATACAGTACTCGCTATATTATGCTCATGTTTTTCTAATATTGCCAACAATAAAAATGCCCACAATATTGAAAATGTTAATTACCCAAAATATAAATTAAAAAAGAAATTGTATTAATTAAATATTTTATTGTAGTAGTCGCGGCACAGTAGTATTGTATCCGGCTGTAATTTTTGTTTTGTTTGATTCCAACTCAAATTATTTTCATTCTCACTTTCTGGCAGACAGACAGCCGCGGCGTTAAATTTCGTCACTCTACTAGCTCTCTCTAGTAGTAGTGTTCCACCTTTCAACACGCGATGTCTCAGATTCGGACGGACAGTAGAGAAAGAAATATCTTGACATTAGGTTCTCTCCGCAACCCTGCAATATAGCGAAAAAAAGGACATTTAACGTTCGTTAATTATTTCTCTTAATATATTTCTGTTTCTATAACAACTTATAAAAATATATCAACATTTTTAATATTAATGTTATAGCATTTGTATTGTTTACGTGCAAAATATGCCTCATTTGGAAATTGTAAGTTAATGTCAGTGTAACATTCACTTTGTCAGTAGTATAGTGACATAAATCCCGTGTACAAAATATGTTCAATGAAATGGTTTTTTTAAACGTTGTTTATTATTTCTCTTTTTTTTGTTTTTATATTTATATATTGTATAGTCGCCATCTTGTATTGTGGGTCAGTCCTAGGCCAGTGTTAATTTTATTGTTGATTTTTATATTGTATGTGTATTTTCTTATTGTTTTATAATTATTGTAAATAGCTTGTTTGTCTCTTAAACAGACGACATTTTTAATTTTTTGGCGGAATCTAACGCCATGCTATGTCTTACCAGAACTGAGATAATTTGTATAATATCATTCCCCTGAATTGAGATTGAAACTAGCATTTTCAATCAAGTAATCCTAGTAATGAGTCACGACGTTACCCGCTATCGTGGAAATGTATTTATATATATTTGTGTAGGCGCGGAACTCAACGCTGCACTTAGTTCTTAAATAAAAGTTTTAAGAAAGACATAACAGTACATGATGTAATTTTTTGTCTAACAATTTAATTGTTTTTATAAATAAGCAATCAATATTCTCTAATGCCTACCGACAAACGAATATTTTTTATTTTATGTATTTCGTAGTATTTAGTTTATTAAATGTAGTACAAATATCACAATGCACGATAGTGACTATATATATAGTTAATATTATAGATTATACTTAATATTATAACATAATTAGTGTTAATGTCGACCTTATTTCCACGGATATAGGGTATAATTTAAGAATTTCATATATATTTATTTATGTGTATATATAAAATAATAAACAGCGTTTAAACGAACAATTTAGATATTATATACATATAAATGTAATATGTAAAATTTATATGATATTGAGAATACGGACTTCACCCCTAATGCTTGATTTTGTTAATTTTTTTAAATAATTTTAGTGCTACTTTCAAGTTTTTTTTTAATATGAAGCATAATTTCTAACTCAAGAGATCATTTATTTACTGTTTTAATTTCATTGAAGTCAATAATTGCGCTTATGATTGAAATCTTAATAAAATTGAAGATTCTGTTTGGTTTAACATGCTAATCTCAGGAACTACCACTTCGAATTGAAAAAATATTTTGCTCTCAATATCTAACTTAAGCAATAACTCTTAATATTTCTTTTTTATTTTCAGTAATATAACAAATATTAGGCTGTGATTTTTTTAAATAATTAAACAGTAGCACTAAAATAGTTTATTGACATATCCAAGATAATTTCATTTGGAGCTTTATCAGCAATCAATGTCAAGTTTCATTGATTTTTCCATGACATTAATAAAAAATTCTTTAATATCTATAAAATCATGGTCTTTAATGTGTTTTTGAAGATATAGTAGGTGTTTGATACTATTTTTAAGCAAATTCGCTGTAAAATAGACATTTTTGTATGCAATTAGTGTTCTTTATCTTGATATGACTGATGTAATTTACGTTTTCTAATAAAAAAAGATTAATTCAATACTTTAGATGTTGCAGTTACTTGTTTTGTTAAACACATTCAAGAAATTGTAAATAAAACATTGGAATTGGTGGTTATATTGAATTTTAAATTCCATTAAAACATACATATACAAAATTTCGATGAAAATCTACAAAATTGTAACATGGTTTGTTTTTTTTTTCATACATTTTTATTTATTGCAAAATAAAAGTGCACTATGATCAATGTTTTGTCAGGCAATATATATTTTTTTCAAAATTTAAATAAGCCATGTTTTACTTATAAATTTAATTTAAATTGCTTTTTGTACCTACCTCCGTTTTAATGTAAAGATTTTATAACTTGTCGTAAATATCTAAACTAATTTCACCCACACACACACCCCTTTGTATGATTTTAAATTTCAAGTATACTTGAAAGTAATAGCATCCTCTCAGATAAAAATTTGAAAGTAGAATTTCCAAAATGAGTGAAATTACTTGTATGTTTTATGAAAATAAGTAGATTTTTTCTTTTACATTTACAAAAACATTTTGCATATCAATGGAGTGTCGTGATGTGAAAACAAAGCCTATATAAAAAATAATTCTGAAGAAAATGAAAAAAAAACGAAGCATGTAGATTTGTAACCCTTTCTTTCATATTTAATTTTTTTTTTTTATTTCCACGTTTCAATTAGACAATATTCACCGCCGCCAAAACTGAAAGATGATGATGATTACCTAATGACTAACTATAAATGAAACAATGAGGTCGTCGTGGCGATGGGAATAGCGTATGACTGTAAGCGCGATAGTTCTAAGTTCGATTCGAACTCGAGGGAATGATTGTTTATTTTCATTTTGCTCATGAGACAAAGCTCGCCGTTAATTTCCGCCACTCGACACTCAGTCTCTAACGCTAGCCGGTACGTGCTGCAAACCCTGTTATGCGGGAAAATGCGTGAAGCTGCTTTGTTTTATAATTAAATCATTAATCTTCTCTCATTGATATGCTTTACGTTTGTACATACATAAATAAAATGCTTAGCATTCATCCACACAACTCAGCACAATTTATTAAATACATACATACTTTATTTTTTTAAACACCACCGTTTTCCCATTTTCTTAACTTAAACGAACTTTGTTCTATAAAAATAAATATTAAAGGCAATTTCAGATATTTTATTGTCCACCTAGTATAAGTTTGCATTTTTAATGTATATAGTTCCGTGAAACGGTTTTTTTTTTCGTTAGCGAGTAAATTGTATGTATAAGATCTTGTCATTTCATTATTATAATTATATATATAGAGGGTTCGGAAATAAAGACCTTGGCCCTGTGTTCAAATAACGAGTAAAATATTTGAAATGGCCTGTAATGTACTGTAAGTAGACAATTTGAGACGGCGCGATGGAGCGTGTTATCTAATTGAATGAAAATATTAAAGGTGAAATTGTTCAACAATTTTGTGGTATCAATTCGTTGTTCAAAGTTCAAAAGCGATTTGTAATATAGAGATATTAAATCGATTTAAAGAATGTGTGGTTTTTTCTTTTTTTCTCCCTATATGTTGTGGTATAACATTAAAACAGTAGATATACTTCTCTAATTAAAAGCCTTTTATAATAATGAAAACAATTATTATTAGTGTAATTAATGCAAAAACATTAATTATTTAAAGAAGTGATAGACACTGCAGAGAAAGCCTAGATTCTATTTTCTCAACACTAGTGTTGAGACACTACCGTCATCCATTTTCCGCCGAATACAAACATACATACAAATACATCCGAAACTAGTAAAACTGTAAAAGAAGCCGAGTTAAAAACAAGCCGATCATTCCGTTTCCATCTTCAAAAAGTTACTAAGTCAATTTCAAGTTAATATTTAATGATAATAATGCGTGGAATTAAATGCCGTTAATATTCACTCGGGACGCTTATGATGATTATATATTTATTATAAATTATATTTAAAAAGAGCAACTGTTTCTTGCTGGCTCTTCTCAGCAAAACTACCTACCGAGCCCGTGGTAGCTTCCTGTCACTACTGCCATTTCTTTGTTACTTAAGGATTCCAAATTGCTTGTAATGGCTTATTATATTATTAAGTAATAAAATAATTTAATTAACTGACTGACTACATCCAGATTCCATTACAATGAAGTAGCTGTCTCCAATTTAATAAATCATAAATTTCAATACCTACTTGGGTTGCAATGCTAAATGCATTTAAATTTAAAAGAGGAGAAAATTTTGGACCAATTGATTTCTCTCTATATTTCCATTTTCTACATGGAACGACGCGAAATATACATAAAAATATATTTTAATAAAAGAATCCGAGGATAGGTATGTAAGTAAAATACAGTATTCTTCATGAAACATTTAATTTGCTTCTACTCGATGTTTTTAAATTTTAAACTTCATTATGTCCTTGTTTAACATCAGTTGTAATTTGTATTCATTCTGGGAGCAATTGACCAAAATAAATTTTAATTAATAAATTGAACATTTCTTTCTGATAGGCCAATTAGGTACAATTTAAAGGCAACTCCCTTATATTTTATTTTCCTTGAATAATTTAATTTTGTTTCAGTTTTTAACATTTACATAAAATAACATATTTTTACTTACAGGGAAGAGTATTTATAATGAATAAAGCACTCGGTTTCATAGCCTTTAACAATTGTATTAGACATTTGAAATTTTGTTCTGTAAAAAAGATAAAATTTTCATATACAACTTCTAAAGCCTCGTAAAGGCTTAATACCATTTACATAGAACAGATGTAAATTTTAGACTATGACACCATTTTATAAAACTTCCCTAAATATTTTTGCACAGAATATTTATCACACTCAGTTACTATTCAACAAATGTGTCAAAATATGTATAAGATGGAAATAACATCTTTTATTAACATACATATTTTAAAAAAAAACTTTTTCTGACAAAAATTATGAATTACACAAAAACGGTCAAAACCAAAATCTTCACATTTCAAGTTACATGAAATTCAAATGAAGGCATAGACATTACAACATATTTGTATATTTTGCAAAAAGCAAAAAAAAATATCAACATATTAAGAAAGATATGTTCTAACATTACAGATATAAAATTAAAGTGTTGTATAGAAGTAGCAAACTTTTGCAGTCCTTATAAACAATACAAATTGTCAAAATTATACCCTTACGTTTCAAAATTCATTGTCAATCTAAAGAAAAGAAAAATATTTTTTTATATATCTATAAAAGACATACCCTATATATAAGTTTATCGAACAAGTAATAGAATTATGCAAAGAAGACCTATTGGCAGCTGTATACAGAATCAGTCAATTTTTATAACTCAATTTATTGTTTCAATAATATTTTACTAAAACACTGTTATAATCTTGGACAGATTTTGATGAAACTTTTCATTTTAATAGTAGAGAAAAAAATAAAGATATTATTTTTTATATTGTCAAATAATCAAGCTTCATATTTATGTCTTACATAGAAACTGTATAAGGCCAACTGATTAAAACTATACATCAATACCAATATCACAAATAGCTTTTCTGTTATATAATTATAATGTGACTACATTCAGATCTTTCTAGTCACATAAATTCATTCTCTATACAGATTCATAACACTGTCGAAGGTTTAAAACTTATTTAAAATAGTCTGTCAGATGATGTAACTACAAAACTACAGGGTCTACGCAACTTTGTGGGATTTACTCTTCAAATTACAACTGTACATTAATGACCACTGGCCAGATCAGCAGTTTGTCCGAAAGAATGAATTTTATGAAACAGAAAAAGCCTTTTCTGAAAAGGATTTAACATATGCTTCATGCAATTTGTTAACAAAGTCGGTGTCATGCTTGAGAAGATAGTTAAAGGCTTGCAAAAGCTGGTTCCGGGTGAGCGGCTCTGGTGACTGATGGATATCGCTGCCCGGAGTTGCCGTAAACATTGTAGGCGGCATGAGAGCAGGTTTTTGCTGATTCGCAAAAGTATTTAAATTTGGAAAAATACCTCCTATATCTTCTAGTTTTCCTCCATTGAATGAGTTCACTTGGTGAGAAATATCTTGAGATTGGTTTAAATAAGCTGCTAAAGGCGAAGTAGGCTTAGGTGACGAAATGTGCATTAAATTTAACTCACTTTCTAATGGATTAGGACCATTATTATCCACATTCTCTAAATGTTGCACTTTCTTCATATTTATCCTTTGCTGGTTTTTGTCGATTGGAGTGGATTTTAGTGGGAAGGAGTTGTTTTGCCTCATACTGGGATCTAAAGATATATTTCCATTAGATGTTTGTGCATCCTGTGGAGTTACAGATCGTTGTTGCTTTTCAATGTGTTCCACAGAGTGAGCAGGGTTGCTCATCAGCCGCTGCAACAGTAACGGCCCCTCTCGGGAGTCAGTTGGCCGCGGCCCGAACATGCCCGGTGATGGAAGTGAAGATACAGCCGGCATCTGCGCTGCTGCACCACTGCCGGCCTTTGCAAAGAAGTCCATCACACTCTGTGATGCCATGTCAGGAGCACGCGACGGAGTCAATTCGTTCTTATTAGATGTCAAACCCTTATTAGAATTGAAGTCATCTTGAGCTTTGCTCAGCATGCTAAATATATCAACAGACGAGCTAGGCTTGGCTGCCGGTGGGTACACTGGGTTTTGTGACATGTCGTTTGGCGCTTTGATAGAATCCTTAACTATAGAATTCAGTTTTGTGGCAACTCTAACACACTCGTCTTTATCGTAGAACCATATGCCGTAAATGCGACACTTGGCGTTCCTATATAATAGAAACGGCTCCTTTAATTGCAATTCAATTCCTTTAGAAACAGGTTCAATAAGATTATTCGTATTTAATCTGTTCATAATAACCAAACTGTGGTAAGGTTCACCATTTCTACTGTACACAAACAAAGCACCTTCGATGTTCGTTTTTTCCCATTCGTTTTCTTCAAATGTATAAAGTGCGACGTGGGTAGCACTGTCAATTATTTCTCTCGCATATGGATCTGCCCTCTTTAATGCGGCAAAATTCATACGTAGACCAGTGTCAGCCATTTTATACCGACATATACAAAAACGTTTTTAGACTACGAACAAGCATCACCATCACAGCAAAATGACAGGAGGAAGAACGAACAAATTCGCCATCTTTGATTACGTTCCATAAGTCGCACTATACTTAGTTATATATTTTATATATTATCGAGCAATATATTTTATTATAAATATTATGTGGAACATAAAATGTTTATATGCATAATATAAATGCTTACATTGTGCTATAAATACAGTTATTGAAAATGAAATGAAAGTTTAAATGATCACTTCATAACGTATTTAAACCTCTTTTAATGTTCCTAACAGTTAAGTACAGCGTTTAACTGGTTAAATAACTGGTAAAACAATTTAATGAAATTGTATCTGGAATATATAATATTATTAACTAAACGTATATAGTTCAACTTTCAACGCGCATTGTCACAGTTTCCAAAATAGAATATGAAGAACGGAGTAATGCGTCACTAGACTTTTTTATTTGATGCTTTAAAAGCATCAAATAAAAAAGTCTAGTGACGATACGAGGCACGAGGGAGAAAAAGGAATATTTTCAATAATATTTTATTTATTTATAAATAATGTGTGCTTGTGGTACATTATTTATTATAGTTCTCACTGAAAACTAAATAATTCTCATTATTTTGCTACAAACGAATAACGCTAAAGGATTCGAGAGGAGGAAGTAATTTAAAACAAATATGCAAAGAGTATTTTAAAGATAAATAAAGTTGCACAATAACGCCGTTTTATGTTACCTTAAATCCAAACTACCGTCTTTTTAATTTAAGAAATAAAATTCAATGATGGTCAATATAAAGAAGGTTAATTTTGCTAAGTTTGAAGATGTGGTTAAATGAGCTTTCATTTATATTTTTGCGGGGTAGTGAATACAAAATCCTAATTATCAATTTTATGGTACAAAACTCGAAATTATAATAGGAAAATAATAATAATTATTACATGTTGAATAAATATTCGTTTGTTGCTTTATATTTCAATTAACTTGCATACTACAAATAAATGAAATATGGTAAACCATTTTTTTTACCAATCAATTATTTTTTTACGCATCTATCATGTAGGGCTATTTAATAATATCTCCATTTTGATATAATCATTCTTCAAGTAGTTATTGAACCCACAACTATCGCAACTGTAAAAAACTTGTTAATGGAGCCATAATGATATCTATTAATTTAAATGACGAGATCAATTTAAACATTAATAAATTATATAAACGAATACATATTTCATCACTAGGTATCGAAGATTGACCTCTTGTCGTTTTGCACTTGCCATGTTATTGTACTACTGATACTGATACAAGTGATCCTATGATTTCATTTTATTATCGTAGGGATGCTGATAAATAATATGGAACAATATGTTTTTCAATATTTATATATTTAAAATAATATTTTTTATGTCTTCATAAAATAATGATACTCAATTATAATTTAGAGACCAGTCGTGGCACTGCTTTCCTTGCTACATGCATGAAACTGAAAAAAAAAGTATTATATGTTACTTATTAGTTTCAAATAGAAAGCAAAACAAATACACTAAAAATTAAAATAGTCCCGCACGTACCCGCCTCAATAATGTCAATGGTATACCATAGATATTTATATTTATTCCAATAAAATTTGAACCCTCAACTATAGCTTAAATCCAAATGCGTCACAAAGAAAATTTTATCGATATCGATATTTTTTATCATTCGCCACAATAGCAAAGAGTAAATGTCAAACCAAAACGTCATTTTAAAGTTTACGCGTGTTGTGTGTGGTGGTGTATTTTCATTTAATTTAGTTAATAGGAATATTTCTTGTGCTATACTTATAAGATAATTCCAATAAGCTATTGAACTAACTATTATATAACTTTAAATATTTATATATTAAGTTTCATATATTAAATGAATTTTTAATACACACGCGGCGTAAACTTGGTAAACAAGTTGATTTTATTGTGTATATTTGGCGTTTTAAACTAAAATGTCTGAGAAAGTTCTTGTGATCGGTGGCGGAGGTCGGGAACACGCTATTTGCTGGAAATTAGCTGAATCCCCTCTATTGAAGAAGGTATACTGTGCGCCCGGTAGTGTCGGAATTAGCTCCATAAAAGACAATGTTGAAAGTGTCGATTTGAACATCAAAGATTTTTCAGTAAGTAAAATTTTCTTGTTTTTTTTTGTATTTTACAGGGTAGGCTATCATGTAATAGTTTTACTTATTTATCCATTATAGACATTTAAGGGAGCTTTTGTGTATTTTTTTGTATTTCGGATTATTATTATTGTATATAATTTTTTATAATAATTAAATATATTATGTTTTTAGTACGAAAATTTAATACATTTCATTATTGTATTCATTTATTAATTTGAGTTGAATGAATTTTTTGTTTAGTTTTATTTTAAATTCAAATTGTAATAAAGTTAGTAAAAAAGAAAATTAAATAAAGTTTTAGAAACATAAAAGTCAAAATATGCTTAATTTACTAACAAAAGTGTAAATAAAATTAATAATAAAAAAATCTGTAATACATTAATATTCAGTTCAGTTCTTTTATTATGGCGTTTTGAGCATTACATTATCAAACTGCTGTAAATCTGCTTCAAACTTTTTTCCATAAACACAGGTAGAGAGAACCTTAGTGTAAAGACACTCAATGCAAGCATTGCATGATGTGTGGTACAAGTAAATGTCACAAAATCAAAGTAAAACAAATTTATTCAAAATAATATGCAAGCTGCATTTATTGAATGTCAAATAATTTAGCACCAGTTCACTAAAGTTACTGCTTCAGATGTGAGAACAACTGGTGCAAGAAAAACAGCTGGTTTATTTTTAATTGAAAATAATTAATTAACTATAGTAGATCAGAAGTTTTTACAATTTCGAAAATTGAATGATATAATCTTAACTGTTAAAAATAAAATAAAGATCAATTTTATATATCTTTCTGTTTCAAAGTTGATCAAAACATATATAACAAAAAATAAAAAAATGAATGTAACAGGTGCACACTCTAAGCCCAGGAAGTAATGTTTAATTATATATATTTACTATATACTTATATATTTATTATTTTATTTAAAAGTTCTTAAGAGCAAGATGAACTTTTATTCCATTTTCCAGTAAACCTTCTGTTTTGACATGTCCGTTTATACATAGGGGCCATCGATCTATGCGACAAGGTTAAATTTTTTTTTTTATGCCGCAGTTCAAGATTTTTAACACAAGTCAACAATCTAATATAAGATAACCTTTGAACTAAACTTTCATATTGTCTCTTGGTGATTAATAATGTTGCTAAGCGCACTTGTGTTAATTAATTGACAAAGATAAAGATAAATTAATAGTTATATAAGTATTATTTAAATATATTTTTTTTTTGAGTTTTGATTTTAGTTTATTTTTATATGATTTGTATTTCGTTTTTGTTTATAATTTAGTCACTGTTAGGATGGATATCTTTACAGATTACACATTCTTACACTTGCACTAACATGTAATAATCACAATAATCAAAAATCTTATTATGAAGATAAATTGACAAGTATTTTATAAAGAATATTAAATATAGAACCTAAAAATATTTCAATATTTTTTTCTTCTGATTGATTGTAGTTGTCTATAGATTGCTAGATGAAATCACATTCAGCATAATATTTGTACAAATTTAGGGAATGTTGAAAATTTAAGCACTTCTTCAGCATCTGACCTCTAAAACTCGATTGTTCTCATTTGATAACCACTCAAGAGAATTAATTATTTTCATTTTCCCTGCTTTCATTATATGTCATTTAGCGGCGTTGAGATCCGCCACTCATCACGCAATGTAAAGTATAATTTTAATTTTATATTGTATTTTACGTTAACACAGGCAGTAGCATCATGGTGTAAAGAGAACTCCATAGACCTAGTTATAATAGGTCCAGAAGATCCCCTTGCCAATGGTATAGTCGACGCCTTATCTCCACTTGGCATTAAATGCTTTGGCCCTACAAAAGCTGGTGCTGAAATTGAAGCCAATAAGGACTGGTCTAAGAAATTTATGTGCAAATATCAGATCCCGACAGCCAGATACCAATCTTTTACAGACGCAAAAGCTGCTAAAGATTTTATTAATAAGTAAGTTGGTAAATTTTTATTTTTATGTCAGAAACCCACAAAACCTGGTATAATATATATATTTTTTTGTATTTTTCTCACATATTTTGTATGGTGGAAAGTGGATACATGGAGATGATGAAATTCTCCTAAACTACCATTACGTAGCAAAAATTTGGAAAATCTTGAACATTATAATTAAAAATATTAATCAGAGTGGGATTCTAACTCACAATTAAAACACTGTACATAAAGCCAGATATATACTATACTCGACAAGACACAGAGTGGCTTAACACTAGGCTCCCTCTGCCTACTCTGCTACATGCCGATACAGCGTAAGGCTCAAAAAAAAATGATCTGCAAAAAAAAAACATAACGTTTTCGGCGTCTGTTTTAAAATTCATGCAGTTGGCATAAGCTTATTTGCGAATTGATCTATCGATGTATAATATGTAATATTCTATTTTGTTTTTAGTGCACCTTTCCCAGCTCTAGTAGTAAAAGCATCAGGTCTGGCGGCCGGCAAAGGAGTTGTAGTAGCTGCTAATAAAGAAGAAGCGTGTCTGGCGGTTGATGAAATACTGACTGATTCTAAATATGGCAGCGCCGGTGAAGTGGTCGTTGTGGAGGAACTGCTGGAGGGAGAGGAGGTTTCGGTAAGAAAGATTTATTATTTATTATTATATTTATTAAAATTGTCGTGTTGGATTTGCTTATTTTTATTATTTATGTATTTTTTCGCTTTGTGTGTTATGTAGATATTTTTATGTTTGTACTATTTTGCGAAGTAAACGTCGTAATAGTTTGGGCTGACAAGATCAGGGAGAGAAATAAATTTTCCTCTCGTGATTATTCCCTCCTCCTTAACATGAAATGTGTTCATATGAACAGAGTATCGATATTGATCAGTCACTTATAGATAGATATGCTTAACATAATAATACAAGAGGAAAATAAAAAAATATTTTTTAACAAAAAGAAAAACTGATTTTAAACAAAACTTAAAAGTAAAAAATAATTTTACAAACATTTTATAATTTTGAAGTCGGTGCAAAGTAAAACAAACAGCCTTAGTAACTTGATGTTATGGTAAGGTTGTAGCATTAACAAAAAATCTGTTATCATTGAATGAACCACGCAGCCATTTAAGCGTTGCTAACTGAACGCAATTTCACACCTTATATACGTATATGTTAGGAGTGTGACTTCAGCGCGTGCTGATATCATGGGGTCATGTCAATAACATATCATATAAATAGCATTTTTAGGGTTCCGTACCCACAAGACAAAACGGACCCTTACTGAGAATTCTCTGTCCGTCTGTGACACAGCTGTATCTCATTAATCGTGATAGGTAGACAGTTTAAATTTTCACATATAATGTATTTATTTATCAGCAATTGGTACATAAAATACTAAAAACCGAATAACCTATATATATTTACTTATATATATTTATTTAAAAAAATAACATGCTAACAACTTATTTATGTTGTTAGTTAATTAGTTGTAACAAGCGTATAAGAAATTCGATGTAGCTTGATTGAAACGTATGTCTTACATTCCATTTAGGTAACAATTTGTGACCTTTAAAATATTTTTATGCACTTATGACGAGATAACTTGCAACATTGAGAACTGGCACTCATCATATTATAATACATATCTCCTAAAGAGGCATTGGAAAAATCTTTTAAATTTATATACAAAAATTGAAAATTATCGTTCGAAATTCACGAATATATTTTTTTATAATATAGTTAAGTGTGATTTCCATATCTTTTACAACATTCTTTGTTCTATGATGATTATAAATTGTTTAAGAGTATAAAGTCATTACGTTTGCGCAAGAGGTTATCAAAGGAAAGTATTAATCTTAGTTACATATACATTTACGTATATTACGAATTTGTAAACATCTAATATAATTTATTATTAGATAGTTCAATAATAATAACTGATTACTAATTACATTAGTTATAGATAACCAAAATGTAGAATAGGATATACGAAAATTGTGCTTTTTGTTGTTTGGCATTGCTAATTAAGATCTAATTGGCAACATAAATTCATAGAGTTTATTTGTAATATGCCAAAGCTGTTTCCCCAAATATTTTATGATGTATTAATCTTGTCTGTTATTCATTCCAAGTCTTTCCTTCAAACCTGCAGGATCATGTTACAAACGAAAGGTAGACATTTATAAATTATTTTTATATAACAATAGAGTTAAAGTAACTGAGTATTATGGGTTCGGACAAGAAAAAAATAAATTAGCCAACAAAACCTTTGATATTTTTTTGTAAAACTTTCTTTTTTTCTTTTTCCCCATGTAGGTATTGGCCTTTACCGATGGAGAAACAGTATCTTTAATGCCACCATCCCAAGACCACAAACGTATAGGGGATGGGGACACTGGTCCCAATACTGGGGGCATGGGGGCGTACTGCCCTTGTCCCCTTATAACACCAGAACAGTTGGCGGATGTCAAAGATCAAGTGTTACAACGTGCAGTCGATGGATTGAAGGCTGAAGGCATCAAATATATTGGTAAGTGATTTTTTTCAGCCTTTATTAGAGATAAGGGGATATGGCCCCAATACTGGTGGCGTACTGTCCATGTTCCCTATATAACTATATTAAAATAACAACCAATTTTCCCTTAAATGCACTGAAATTATGTAATATTTAATAAATAATAATATTCAGGTTCAGGAGTAAGTTAAGCCGCGATCCGACAGCTAGTTAATATTATAATAACAAAAATCTTTGCTAATAAAAGTATATGAATATAAATAACAATAATAATATCCATACAAAATGAAACGCCAATTATTATCAATTTATGATACAAACGGACATGATCTTTGTGAATCTTTGTGAAGTTAAAGTGTATTTTTTTAAATACCTACCAAGCATACCTTTCTTAAACTAGGATTTGTTTATGAAGATTTAACAATTCCTCTGATAATATTGTTTTGGTTTATTACAAAAATCTTTCCACTTAATTACAACTCAATTTTTGTCGCCATTGTTGGTGCGGTAATGACGCTATGAAAGGTTATCATTGATATTCACAATATAAAAAAATTCCGTTGTTTTCTTTAAAATGTGTGTTGGAATGATGAAATGAAAGTAACGTGATGGCCTCTAGTTGTATTTTCGTAATAATTTGGAACTTATTCCTTAATTTACTCCTTCACGCTGTATCCTGCATGTAGCACGGTAGGCAGACGGAGCCTAGTGTTAAGACACTCTGCTCATCACTTTCCGCCGAATTCTGGAGGCATTGCGTGTTACGTGGCGGAACTCAACGCCGCGCTTTACCTCGACACCTGATCGAAGAATATATTGAATATTTGATTTCCTCGGGCGGGAATCGAACCTAAAACTTGTCGCGTACGGTCGGTACACACTTGTGCCCCTGCGCCACAACTGGTTTTAAATGTGCTAAATCGATAATGTACATAGTGCCTATTAAAATCTGTTATGACATTTATTGCCAATTAATAAAAGGAAACTTTACTTTGTATCACTTCCTGAACTTTAGCTGACATTCGTAGAGGTAGTATCGTATCACTCTCTTCCACACTAATCTATCTATAAATGTGTCATTTTCATTTGAACTTCGAACTTCTATTAAACGTATTTATTATTTTCCACGCGAGATTTTTCCTGAGGTTTTCCCCAAGCCATATAATATAGAGTTAATTAGTTGTCATTAGGATTATTGAAAATCTTTCTTTAAGATATGTCCTTCTTTAAAATATTTCTTTTTGATATGAAGATGGGATGTGAAGAAATCTAATTTGCGTTGTGTTTATTTTGTATAAGATAGGAGAAATGCTATAAAATATAGCAGAGATCAGAATTTTAGGCTTAGTCCGGTACAGACAAAAAAAAAATATGGGATTTGAAGCCACGATCACTTTTACATATTTTAACCTGTGCCACAATGTCGTCATACATTTTAGATAACATATATGATAATTGCCTACTCGTGCCACTCTTATATCGTATGTCTTACATACCGATAATGAATTAATAGATGAAGCTAGAAATATAAACATTTCTTTGTAAACAAAGTTAGCTTGGCAGTTGTCTTTGTGACGTTATATTGTAGTTTTATCTAATTAAACATTATATTCTCTAAGTTTTTTAGAATTCCGTACCTCAAAAGGTAGTAACGGAACCTTATAATATATAACCAACTATTCTTTCCTAAACACACTTAAATAACATAAAATAAAAAGTAACGATGATGCCGCGCAGGGCCAAAACTTAACCACACCAAGAAATTTAAAAAGTCTAACGTCGATTCGCGCGTCTCGTGTTTTTTTGTTTATTGATGACGATATGTGCAAAAAAAATCGTTGGCTAACATCGATGTTTTTCTTTCGATTTTTATCGAAAATCGATGATTTGATTTTCTAAAATAGGGCATCACTACCTCAACTCAAACCTCAGAAGTCAGAGCCGTGATGAACGACATCGATTTTATTTATTTTAATCAGAATTTGTTTACAGCATATCTATACAGTTAGCTGTTAATTCAAAAATATATATTTTAATTTCCTCGCTCTTTAGGTAAGGCAAAGCAATTAACTGAACTTGAATCTCTTTCCTCCAGCGCCATGGCGCTGGGAAACGGCAGCTGGGCGGATGCCCTCTCGCCGTGGTTTCTGGCGGCGGCCATTACTATGACCGCGTCGTTGTGATGGGCACTAGGCCCGGTGGAGTTGTGTCTGCCAGGGCAGGCACAGTGCAGAGGAGGCAGGGAGAGGGGGGGATGAGCATATGCCACCTGGGCGGTCAACCCAGCCAGGTGAGACTCGCGGTTACCCGCGAGAGGCCCAGCTTAGGCGACCAGCGACCGAGGTGACTGCTCAGGAATCGGAAATCGGAGAGGGGGGATAATATCCCTCGGCAGGCGTCTTCTCTCGTCTGGCGGTCGGGTGTGGAGTGGCGCGATGCTACGAAGATGCAGATGGTCCGATGCATCGGCACGGCGGAATGCGTTAGACGCGAGCCGGCCGATGTGAGCCTCCAGGCTTTCCATTTTGAGGTCTTTGTGGAGCGTTGAGTTGCGAACATAATATGGTGCCTGGGTCACTCGCCGTAGGGCGAGGTTCTGGACCACCTGCAGGATTCTTCTTTGGTTCTCGCTGACGAGGGCGTACCACGCCGGGCTAGCGTACGTCAAGTGAGGCCTGACATACGCCTTGTACAACGACAACTTTGTTCTTAATGGCAATCTTGATTGGAATAGCGGGCGCAACAGGATCAGCGCGGTTCTCGCTGCGGTGGCCGCTTTCTTGACATGCCCTGTCATGTTGAGTCTCCTGTCTATCACAACCCCCAGGTAGGTTGCTCGGCTGCTCCAGGGGACCTGCTGGCCCTGCAGGATCAGCGGAGGAGGCTGTCTCCGGGTACCAAAGCTGATCGCTTGGGTTTTCGCGATGTTCAGCTCGAGCCTCCACTCCGCCAGCCAGTCCGGCAGCAGGTCGAGGGCGCGCTGTAGCTTCACGGCTGCATGTTTGGGGTTGAGCGACTTCGTAAACAGGGCGATGTCGTCGGCATAAAGTGCCAGCGTTGTGTCCTGTTGGATGGGGATGTCGTCGGTGTACAAGGCGTAGAGGGCTGGTGAAAGAATGCTGCCCTGTGGAACTCCGGCGGCTATTGGGTGGCTGGATGACCTCACACTCTCCACCCTTACCCTGAAGGTCCTGCCGTGGAGATAATCGGCCAGGATCTGCGCGACGTAGTGGGGGATGCCCGCGTTCAGCACTTTGTACAGCAGCCCCGGATGCCACACGCGATCAAACGCGCGCGACACATCGAGGAAGGCTGCTGTGGCACTCTCCTTCCTGTTGAACGTTGTGGTCGCGTAATGCACCACTCTGGCTACCTGAAGAGTGGTGGAGTGCCCGCTACGGAAGCCAAACTGTTCGTTGCGCGGGTGGAAGTGCGCCTGGAGAAGCGGTAGTAGCAGCTTCTCGAACAGTTTGGCCACCGCACTGAGGAGGGTTATGGGCCGGTAGCTGTCTGGGATGCGGGGGTTCTTCCTTGCCTTGGGCAGCATAATGACCAGGCCCTCTTTCCACGCCCGGGGGAAGTATCCCAGGCGCAGAATGGCGTTGAAGAGCCTGGTCAGGGCGGCGATGAATTTGCGGGGTAGGTGGCGTAGAGCGCTATTTGTAACGCCATCCAAGCCTGGGGCCTTCTTCAGCTTTAGCTTCTTCACCGTTTTCGCGACGAGTTCAGGCGTGAAGAACGGAGGTGCAGGGAGTGGTCGCTCTGGGTTGGCCAAAATGCGGGCGACGTCAGCCTCCATCCGCGCATGGTGGGCGGGTCGTTTGCTGGCATTTGGTTGGAATGTGGCTGCCAAATGTTCCACCAGTATCTCTGCTCTCTCCTCCGCGGAGTACCGGAGAGAGCCGTCAGGATGCACCAAGGGATGAGTAGCGGGCTTCTTCTTGGTGAGTTGGCGACACAGACGGTTGAGGGAGGGCTGGTCCTCGTCAGCCTCCTCAATCCGGCGCTCCCACGCGTCAGCACCAACGTCGACGAGCGCCTTCCGTACGCGCTCTACGAGGCGATTGAGCCGGGTTTTCACTGCTGGGTCCCTGGTTTGTTGCCACTCAGAGTGTACCCTCCTCTTCCGCACGATGAGGGCGCGGACGCGTGCAGGGATGGGAGGCAGAGTGCGGGGGGTGGCGGCCGTTGAAGCTTCCTCCATCGCTTGCTGTATAGTCCCGGTGAGCCTGGCCTCGAGCCGGTCGATGTCCGCAGAGTCAACGATTGGCTCAGAGATGGGAGGCGTTAGGTGCTGAAGCTGCTCTTCCATGTTGGCTTCGAACCGCACCCAGGAGATCCGCCGTCCGGGTGGTGGGCCGCTGGCCAATGTCAGCCTGCCCCTGAGTGTAACTAGGACAGGCTGGTGGTCGGATCCGAAGGCATCTGGGAGGGTCTCAATGTCCATCGCGTCAAGCCCTCTGTGCACTACCAGGTCAATGGTGGTGGGCTGGTGGGTGCTGGCGTGGGAGTAGTGTGTCGGCTCGTCGGGACCCACTACTTCGTAACGATGGCGGATGGAATCTTGGTGCAGGCGGCGTCCAGTGGTGCAGGTCGTCCAGCACCTCCATGCGGGGTGCTTGGCGTTCCAATCCCCGGCCGCGAGTGTGGGGATGGAACTACCGAGCAACTGGTGCACCTCGCTGACTCGTAGGCGGTTGTTTCCGCCGGGGCGGTAAATGGCGTACATCCGTATGGCTTTGGAGCCGATGTGCACCTCGACGCCCAGAGACTGGAACGACTGGGCGTCGAGGTTGGGCAGCTGGTGGAACACGAGGTTGCGGCGGACGGCTACCAGCAGCCCTCGCCATGGATTTTCTGCCGGCGCATCCAACCGCAGGACGTGATACCCCGGCAAGTTGGAGGGGAGCGCTGGGTGGAGGTGCGTCTCGTTGATCAACGCGACGTCAACGCTGTTGTCGCGTAGAAGGTGTCGGAGAAAGGGCAGGCGACGGCGGAGTCCTGCGGCGTTCCAATAGAGTACGCGGGGGGCCTCAGGCGTGAAGGAGAAGCTTGCTCATCCCGCTTAGCACGCATTGGACAGGGTCACGACCCTCCTGCAAGGCAATGAGAACTTCCTTGAGGGTGTCGATGGCCCTGACGATGATAGCGTGCGTCGGCTGGCGGGTTGTGGCCGATGTGGTTCTAGGCGCGGCATCAGGGGCCGCGGCTGCAGTCTTCAAGGGGGCAGCGAGGGGTTCGCTGGCCTTTTGTCTCTTTGTCCTCTTCCCTCCCCTTTTCTTGAGTCTTCTGCCACCCTTCTCCGTAGCGGGGTTGGCGGGGGCCATGAGGGTGGCGGCTGTGTTCTCCGCTCCGACCGTGTTGGAGGAGACTAAGGGAGCTGAGGTCCTGGGTTTGCGGGTGGAGTCTTCTTTCGTGAGGGCGACTGTGCCCGCCCTCTTGTTCTGGAGCTCCCTCTTGTATTGGGGGCAGGCTGAATAGTTGGCGGGATGAGCGCCGCCACAGTTGGCGCACGTGGCGGGAACATCGAGGGCCCTCGGGCAATCGCGCGCGAGGTGCTCTTCGCCGCACCTCACGCACGCCAGCCGCCGGTGGCACCCGTGGCTGGAGTGCCGGAATGCCTGGCAGCGGTGACACTGCGCCGGGCCCCTCTTGCTCCTCCAGGCTTCTATTTTGATACCTGGCATGAATAACAACTCCGTCACGCTGAAGATGCCAGGTATCAGGTCCGGGGTGTTCTTCAGGATGGCGTGGAAGATGCACCCGGGCCTCCCCTTCCTCGCTTTAATTGGACGCACGTATTCAGCAGTGAAGCCGAGATCCGCCAGGGCATCGGTTATTTCTTCCGGGGTAGTAGTGACGGGTAGCCCCCTGATGGCTACCTTCTTGCTTTTTTCCGCCGGGAGGGCATAGGAGAACCAGGATATGGCCTCGCTCTTCTCGAGCTCGGAGAGGTACCGCTGTATTACGCGGTACTCATTCTCCGAGCTGGGTGTAAAACGCACCCCTCTACCGAAGGGGCGCGCGTTAGGTGCTTGTCCCAATTTGTTGTGGAGCGACCGGAAATGGGTCGCCCAATTTGGCATATTCTCCACTATCAGCGGGGGATAGCGCGGCTTGGGTGCTACAGAGGTCGCAGTGGTTGGCGCATCCTGTGTCACCCGGCTTGGGCCTGGTGCCCGGAGCGCGTCAGCGAACGTTGAGCTCGAAGTGGTGGTCGCTGTGGATACGGTACCCGTTGCCTGGTCCGACGTGGAAGCAACTGTAGTTGGAGGAACGAGGAGTGGCATGTCCTTGCCGACCCTGCCTCCCTCTGGGCGTTTTCTTGATTCAGGCCGGCTGGCCTGGATGGTCACCGGGCAGTGGCGCTTTCCAGTGCCTGGGGTTTCGTACTCTGCAGTGCGCTGACGGCGCACCGGTGTCAGGTACATGGGCTGCGGCTGCGTCTGGTCCAACGCTCGAGCACGGTCGTTTAGGAACATGGCCATGTGCTCCATCAGCTCCCGACTCAGCGCACCATTGCGCTTGAGTTCTGCCAAAGCTACCATGTCCCTGTTCAGTGATGACTGCGGGGACATGACGTCGTCCAGCACCCTGGGGGGCGCGGAGGGGGAGCGCTTCTTCGGCTCCTGGTGTCGGTGGGCGCTGCGTGCGGCCCTGGGTGCCTGGCCTGGGGAAGGCGAGGCGGCTGGTGCGGGCGTCGATCCCGCGAGGCACG
>HE672051.1:206726-247835 GCA_000313835.2 Heliconius melpomene melpomene
AAGCTGGTGGCTGCTCATTCCTATGAGCACGGGAGGCGGCAGCAGTTGACCGTCCTCGCAACCCTTCTGCCCATCTCGGTCCGGGCAGGGAGTCCAAGGGGAAGGGGTTCCCCTCCGCACAGGCCAGTGCGGGCGAAGTTCCTCCTTATTTGGTCACAAATAAGGTGAGAGCTTCTTGGTGTGGTCCTCGGGTTCGGGTGAGCTTGCTTCGGTCCGGTCTTCTTCTGGTAGTGATGAGTACTTGATCCTAAGCAGGTGACAGTAAGGCTGAGAGACAGTAAGGCTGAAGATCAGCAATTAACATCATCACCGAGGTCTTCTCACTCCCCCGCAAGGAGGAGGAGGAAACGGTTTTGGAGCATTGCCCCCTGCCCGTGGTTGCAGCCGTCGCCCACAACTATGGGCGAGTCACTGGGAGGTCTCCTGAAGACCTGTGTATCCTCTGTAGGGAGCCACTCGCTACTCGTGCGATCCGCCCAGCCAGGTGAGACCCTCAGTTGCCCTGAGGGAGGCCCAGCTTAGACGCTCAGCGACCGAGTAGCGGCTCTAGCTTTATATTGGGGACGGGTTGAGGATATCCCGAGGATACTTCTTGTGGTCCGGTGGGCGAGCATGCCAGGGGGCGATGGTACGAAGGTGATGATGGCGGGAAGTGTCCGCCTTGGAGTAAACTCCACGTGCCAAACGAGAGACAAAGTCGTCCAGGGTCTCTATGCCAAGATCCCGGCGAATTGTCTCGTTTCGGACGTAGCGTGGGCGTCTGTGAGCAAGCGTAGAGCTTTCGCCTGCTGTGTGCGGAGTTTCTTCTTATTTGTTTCGCTTGTTAGAGCGAACCATGCGGGTGCTGCATACGTTAGGCGGGATCTGATGTAGGTTTTATAGATCCCAACCTTCGTGTGCAGTGGCAGCCTTGATTTGAGCGTGGGACGTAGAAGTGCTATGGCTGCTCTCGTAGTGTCCACGGCTCTCTTGACGTGGGGCTCCATCGTCAGAGTCCGATCCACGGTAACCCCAAGGTACCGAGCTGTGGGCGACCAAGCTATGGTCTCCCCTTGGAACTGTAGCGGCGACGGGAGTTTCCTGTGAAGGCCAACGGAGACAGCCTGTGTCTTCCGGACGTTAACGGACAGTCTCCACTTGGCAAACCATTCCGGGAGAACATCAAGGGCGCGCTGCATCTTGACTGCAGCATGCCAGGGCTTCAGAGACGTAGTAATTAAAGCCACGTCGTCGGCGAAAAGGGCCAGATGTGCTTGGGGATGCACCGGGATATCGTCGGTGTAGATCGCATATAAAGATGGCGAAAGGCAGCTTCCTTGGGGGACTCCTGCGGTGATGGGGTATTCATCGGATAGAGCGTTCTCTACTCTTACAGAGAATGCTCTGTGTTCCAGGAACGACGCGATCACTCTCACCACCTGGCGAGGAATCTGCGTCTGGAGAATCTTGAAAAGGAGCCCGGAATGCCAGACGCGATCAAACGCCTTTTCTATGTCTAGAAAAGTCGCGACCGCACTCTCACGTTTATTGCGGGCAGCTACTAGATGATGAAGCACGCGGGACACTTGGAGTGTGGTGGAGTGTTCGCTACGAAACCCGAATTGCTCAGGGCGCGGATGGAAATGCGCCCGTACATGCAAGAGTATCAGCTTCTCCAGAACTTTCGCCAGTGCCGGTAGAAGAGTGATGGGGCGGTAACTATCTGGGAGAAGTACATTCTTCCCCTCAGCAATTAACAACGAAAGTCCGCGAATAATATGCACTATATATGAACGTAACGATAGCGTGATCCAACTTCGTTTAACGCCATCTATATTAAAATTAGTGAAACTTAATGCCGCGCTTTATCTTACCAAAGCGGGGAAACGAAAATATCTTCAGCTAGTACCATGTCTCTCTCTATAATCTGTAGTATATGGCTAATACTTTATCATAATATTAGCGGACCCGAACGCGGCTTCGCCCGCTAACTATACGAATATTTATGAAATTATTTTCAGTTTGGCAATCGCTACCATATAGTAGCGATTGCCATAATATGAAATTTAAACTATTATAATATCTTAACATACATATAAACAAAAAAATCTCTTTCGCTCCATCTATTGTCATCAACCTCTGAGGTTCATGCTTTGGACATAACCTTCTTCCAGTATCATTGACACTGTATTTTCAAAGGTCAATCGAGGTCCCCCACTTCCTATCTTTATATTCATCATTGCATCATTATGCTTTTACTTGTTTTACTTTATTTTATTTATTAATTTCTTAACGAGGATTAAGTTTTTGGGCATTTTTTCTTCAATATCAGTATCATATCCATTCCATGTCGACATTCTGTCGTGACCAAAAAGGTTAAAAACTATAAAATAAGAGCAGGACGTAGCAACATACGAGTATAAGGTGACTCGCAAAACCCGGGCCAAGTCTACATGACGATTAAATTATATTTTTAAAACTATAATAAATTTTAAAAATATCCTTAAGCTAAAAATAACATATTACTAACTATAAATTTAGTTTACACTAATTTCTTACGGCCGAATTGATAAGAGCCAGTGCCATAATAAATAGGCTGATAAATGATAAAGTAGAACAAACAAATTCTGTCAACTAAATGAAAACAGTGTGTTTTAAAATCACCCTTTTTGCTCTCTATATAAGGTTGTTTTTACCCTATTATGTGTAAAGCTTAGTAATTATAGAAAAAGTTGCGTTCAAGTTGTTTTGTTCAATAAACGTCGATACAAGTAAACAGATAGTCGAATATTATTTGCTTCTCGACGCAAAGTCAAGGCCCATATTTTTCCGGTACTAAGCTAGTGGTATAGCGAATGAGTGATTTTGATATTTCATCATGATATTAAATGTAATTTTTTATTTTATTTTGTATTATCATGTCTCATATTTAAAAAAAAAATTGTGCCATTCATAAAGAGAACTCTCCTCTTTCAAAAGAGTTTCGTTTTGAATAAAGGAATGAAAGTACATTTTGATTTTTGTTTAATAAACTTCTTAATTATAACAAAACAATTGCTTAATACAAGCAAGCTATTAAATTTACTACCCGTTCAAAGAGAAACAATGGCATGAACAATGAATGTTGTATATACAAAACTAGCGGACGCGCGCAGCTTCGCCCGCTTATTTGTACCCTAAGGGGTGAATTAGAATAAACCACGAAACCTGTGTTCAATGAAATATTTTTAAGAGTCTAAATTTCAAATTTTATAAAAATCGGTGGCGATTTAAAGATTTTTCCATACAAACTTTCACACCGTATTGGCCCTTACCCTTAGGGGGTAAATTATAAAAAATCGTGAAACACGTGTTCAATTAAATACTTTTAAAAATCTAAATTTAAAATTTTATAAAAATCGGTGCCGATTTAAATTTTTTTCCATACAAACTTTCAACCCCTATTTTACCCCTTTAGGGTTAAAATTTCAAAATCCCTTCTTAGTGGATGTCCAGATTACGAAAGTAAACATATGTCCAAATTTCACGTTTCTCCCATTAGCGGTTACGGCTGTGCGTGCGTCTTACGTCAGTCAGTGAGGACAAGTCCTTTTATATATATATAGAAGATAACGAAGTTGACAAATGTTTGTACCTTTTGATTCATGTTCTATAGAAAGTGTGAGCGTTTATGAAGATGTATGACTTTTTCAATATACTTAAATAGAGACATCAATTTCTAGACATCTAAAACCTTCTTTAGTTTTTTCGTGGGAAATATTGTAGTGTATTTAATAGTTATAATACTAATGTGTCTATAATTTATTATTCTACATATCATCAAAAATAATTGCTCGATTTTTATGAAAATTTATTGTATTTTTTGCTTGTATACATTTAATGGATAAACAGATGATGAGAAGAAATATTAATTAAAAATAAATGTTCATTCATGTTGCATGTAGATATAGTAGGGTACAGCAAACCTATTGCTCCGTTTCCCATTGTCCGTTCATCAATTTGAAGTGGATTTCATTCGTCCGGCGCTTGTGCCGGGAAACAGTACAGGGCGGTTGCCCTTCTTCTGCGGTGTCTCGCGGCGGCTATTACAATAGCCGCGTCATTGGGGGATGGCCTGGGAGCCAAGGGGGAATCGGGTTAACTGGGGGGTCAACTGGGGGGGGGAGTCATGGTGAAGGGATGAGCTGTATGCACCCTGGGCGGTCAGCCAAGTCATCAATTTGCGAGACGGCGTGGTGAGTAATGGAATTCATCGCCGCGTTCTGTCAACTGAGGGGGGGGGGGGGGATTAAAATATGTAATTTAAATATAATCGGCCCTTCTAGTGTCGTGTTAACAATCAGCGGCAGTCTAAAAAAACGCTCTAAATCTAAAATAATCATACAATAAATTAAATATTTTTGCTTAACAATATAAGTGTATGAGTTAACTAAAAAAAAATTATTATCTTTACCACATATTGTTCTTTTCAGGCGTACTCTACGCTGGTATGATGGTGACCAAAGCGGGTCCCATGACTTTAGAATTCAACTGTCGCTTCGGAGACCCCGAAACTCAAGTCCTCATGATGTTATTGGAAACTGACTTGTATAGAATTATGAAGGTAATACAAATCTATTTTTAAGTAATTTTCATATAAAATGCAAATGATACAATATGAAAAGTCATGATAGTTTTTACTATTTTATATTTTGTCAAAATAAATATTCTATATATACTGAGAAAATATGTAATATCCTCATAACTCCCTTACTGCTTAGGTTACTCTTAGGTTAGAGTCAAAAAGCAATACAATCATAAAAAAAATAGCCAAGCCAAGCCAGTGCAGCTTTTCCATGCTTATCCAGCTAGACCCTTTTTCTGTCTGTTTGTCATAAGTTCAATACACCTTAATTGATTTGGATTTCATGTATATACATAAGTAATAATTTGTAAGTATTTTAATTTAAATGAATTAAATGACCTTAATGTCAATTTTTTCACAGGCCTGTGTCAATGGTAACTTGAAGGATATCCAAGTCAAATGGAACACCAACATGTCAGCTGTCGGTGTAGTTATCGCCTCTAAAGGGTATCCTGAAACGTCTACCAAAGGATGTGTTATAAGCGGTGAGTTTGTTATAGGATGAAAAGTAGACTCAGAGAGTGTTTTTTTTAGTAATTATATCAATATTTCGGAAAATATTTCGAAACAGGTTTTATAGATTGTACATCCACTTGGGAATTCAAAATGTTTGCAAACCTTAGTGTATAAACAAGTAACAACTCTTTAAATTATCACAAAATAAAAATGGCGGAACTCAACTCTGCGCTTTGTCTTGTAAAATATTAATTCCCTGAGTGGGATTCGAATCCACAACTGTCGAGTTTATAGTCAGACGCTGCCACTTCGACAACGGCCTCAATAACCTTAGTATTTTTGTAATTATAAGTATGCGAATATGACTGTAATATATCAATAATGTTTGTCTTAATTCATTCAAGGCCAGCATTCATTACGCTAAAGTCATAAGTCATGCACCAATTTGCTCCAATTACATGACAATATTTATATGAATAAATTTTGTCAAGTTCAATATGAATATCATTGTTATAATGTAAAAATAGTATATGCCTTGTTCTTTCTCCAATTTAAGTAAAACTTAAAAAACGTAGTTCTAGTTAATTCCCATTTCTTAGAGAGAAACGATATGTATAAAAAATGTATAAATATTTTTGCTTCTGATTATTGTAGATAGATAGATATACTTATGACGTCATTGTTATCCAATTGCATAGTGTCGTTTAACACAATGGATGTACGTTTGAACAGTGGTTTATGAAGAGTTATTTATGAGTTTATTTCTTTCCTAGTGTTCACTTACTATATAAATAGTGTATCATAAGTTCGATACCTTATTGTTATAACAATATTATAGACAAAGAAAAAACTTATTGTAAATTTGATTTAATTTATAATAGACAGAGACAAATTATATATAAATGTTTAACTTATTATTTGTAACAGTAAAGATAAAATTATGGTAATTGACAGGTCTATCCCAAGTCTGCAAAGACCAGATCCAAGTGTTCCACAGCGGCGTGGCACGAGGCGCCAACGATTCCTTAGTAACGGCTGGCGGGCGTGTCCTCCTCGTAGCCGCTCGTAGCACGTCGCTACGCGCGGCCGCCGCCAGCGCTACGAGCGCGGCCGCTGGAATCGACTTCCCTGGTGCTCAGTTTAGGAAAGATATAGCTAGGCGGGCGTTTTCCAAGTAAGTTATTTAATTATATTATTTTCTCCTCCCGTATAAAGCGCAAGTGAAGAGAACCTAGTGTTAAGCACTTTGTGACATCATGTCTTGAACGGCGAAGCTATTCGTCGCGCCTTGTCTTACTGGAACGGCGACATAGAAATTATCAAGTTGACATTGAATCCGTAACCATTTACAGTCTATAAGTTTACTATCAGACACTTATCTCACGTCACCCCAATGGCATTTAAAGTATTTCTGAAATGGTAGCTTGAGTCCCGCTAGAACTATACAGTTCATTATTTACTAATCTGAATATTCGTTATTTAAATAACATTATCGTTCTAAAGATATTATACATTGAAAACTAAAATTTCATCAATTTCAGTAATATTATTATACGTATGGATCATATTTTTTTTTCTTTGATCTAAGTTCTTTGGAAACCATCATTTATCTACAATATTTCACATTTCTTACATTAAAATAAGTGTATTAATGTTGTTGTCTTTAATAATTTGCCATTTTTTCCACAATTTCAGCATTATTTCATTTTTGTTGTTGCTTGTATGGTTCATGTGTGTCGGTTTGTTTCAGTTCCAATTGAAGAATGAGAGTTACGCACGCAACTCTGTATTTTTTGTCGCTGAAAGCATTTATTTTCATTATTTCATTCTTTTGTACCAGTGTCTTTTATTGCAATAAAAATGCAATTTCGTATATCATTTTTTATTTCATTCCTGTTTTATTCCTTAAACATTTTTTTTAAATTATCGAATTGTTAAAAAATTACAATAAATATCATTTAGAAAAACAATACATAATAATAAAACGTTGGCTAACAACGAATGCAAAGCATACATTGATTACATTTTTTTGTGTCAAAGATTTTCACATTTTTTCCACATTTTACCAAGTCAGAGATTTTTTTTATTTTCCGCTCATTTTAAAATCTAGGCTAATTTTGTATAACCGAAGTTCCAAAATGGTTGACATTGATAATATATTGATTATAATCATCTCTTAATTTTGTAAATTTTTTTGATTAATTTAACCATTTATAATGAAATTATTCATTAATAATTCATGAAGAGTAAAATATATTTATTGAGAAATATCCTTATATTAAATTTAAAATAATATTATTAAAAAAATAGTTTATTCCGTAATAAGTTTCATAACTTATTTATAAACATATTAATTATTACGTATGAACAAATTTGGGTATGGTTGACCTATGGCATGAGTTGAAGATAACTATAATTTGCTTTATCTCTTTAGAATGTTTTTATTTTACATGTTTAATTATTCCTAAATGCTTGTACTGTTTAGGGTATGGATTCGAATGAAATCTTACTATAGTTGTTAAAATACATTATAATCTTGAAAATATATTTTCTTAATCCTAAAAATCAAGATACTTGTATTTTCACAAAATATCTTTAAATGTATATTTTATCGAAAAACTATAAAATTGGTTTATAACATAGCAAACGTATAAACAGTATATACGCCAAAAAATATCTGAATGTTATTATTAACTTCTCAATTAGGGTGAATAAGTAAGATAATATTTAAAAAAATAGTCAATAACCTATTTAATTTTTAATTATCTACAATTATCGTTTATTTAAAGAGGAATATAATGCCCTTTTATACCAAACGTATGAATGTAGCGGAATTAAATTCGCCTCAAGCTACGTCGAACCTCTTATACGCATACGCACTTGTACTAATATATATGCTGTGAACTATTTTTGTAAAGTTATTTTCTTATAAATTTCCACTATTCAGACATAATTAATTGCTTAGAACTAGCATTTCACAAGAGAACGAGAGAGAACGCTAATAATAAAATATTTCATATTAAAAATATAATGCCCTTTCAGAGTAAACGGACTTTCCTACCTAGAGAGTGGTGTAGATATCGACGCAGCGGCCAACTTAGTCCGTCTGATAGAGCCCATAGCGACCGCCACGCACCGGCGCGGCGTGTTGGGCCGACTGGGCTGCTTCAGTGGACTGTTCCAGCTCTCTGCTATGGACTCCAGTTTGAAGGACCCCGTGCTGGTGCAGGGGACTGACGGTGTCGGTACTAAAGTCAAGGTGGGTTTATTATTGAAGATAATACGGTCGAGTGTGTGGCTGCTTTGAAGTTAACTGTATAGATGGCTGCGGCTGATGGATTTAATTTTAGTATTTTTTATTACTTTTGAACAATGTCGTGTGAATATAGGAAACTAATTGACTAAATTAATTCCGCTTGTTGAATGATAATAACTTTTTATTTTATTTACATTGCTATATAAATAAGTTAAAATAATGTTTTATGTAATAGAATAATTATAAAAAGCATGAAATCTACAAACAATTTATATTATAAGTTTTATATTTCACTTTTAGATAGCAGAAATAATGCAAAAATACGACACTATAGGCCAGGATCTGGTGGCCATGTGTGTTAACGACATCTTATGCGCGGGCGCAGAGCCCTTCGCCTTCCTGGACTACATCGCGTGTGGAAGACTACAACTGACTGTGTCAGCTACTATAGTTAAAGGCATAGCTAATGCTTGTATTTTGTCTGGATGCGCTTTGTTGGGTGAGTTAGATGTTTCTTTATATGTTTATTTTATAGGAGAAAAGTTCTAGGATGTGAAAGGTTTTAAAAAATTTGATATTTAGAATACCTAGTTCAGACTCTTAGATGCCATACATGCATTTTTTATTGTGTTCTTTTACTTTCTTTAAGGGGAGTTTTAATCTAAATCTTGTTTACAATGTGACTGTAACTCATTACGTTACAATTAAAAAAAACTACTGAAAACACAAAGTTTAATTTTTTCCCAAAAAAAAGGTGGCGAAACAGCCGAAATGCCATCCATGTACGATATAGGTAAATATGACATAGCCGGTTTCGCGGTCGGCGTCGTGGACAACTTGAAACAGTTACCGAGATCAAAGGAGATAAGAGCGGGGGATGTTATACTGGCACTACCGTCGACGGGAGTACATAGCAATGGTTATAGTTTGGTACAGAGAATTATGGCGGAGAGTGGGAATAGGTAAGTTTGTTAATTTGTTTCTTTTTATATATATCTTCTTCCCATTCGCTTGGGAATTTACTTATTTATGGAATATTCTTATTTATGAAATCTTATTTCAATATGACAAATTAAAAAATATTTTCCAAAACAGTTTCCACGAAAAAGCTCCATTCAGTACGTCAAACAAGACATTCGGCGAAGAATTCCTTGAACCAACAGGGATTTATGTAAAGAACCTGTTACCAGCGATCAAGAAAGACTTAATTAAAGGTCTCGCCCATATCACTGGTGGTGGTCTATTGGAAAACATTCCAAGGGTTCTACCGGCCGGTGTCAAAGTTAAATTGGACGCTACGAAGTTCAGAATAAAGCCCATCTTTGGATGGTTGCAAGCTAAAGGTATTTTTTTCTCCAAAATACAAATATTCTTTGAGCAGATTGTACATGTATCTGTTATACATGTACAATCTGCTTCAATATAATTTAGGTGAATGTTTATAGAAAAGATATTGGTAGGCTTTCATTGCGTACAGATGTATGAAAGTGGCGTTCTATACTTTATTACATTTACTAGAGTACTTTCCTTTATAATGTCTGACTATCTCAGTGAAATATCTAGTAAGTAATATATTTTATTATTTTAAATTTTTGATTCCATAGTATTTAATACTTTTTCGGCCCAAAGTAAATATCTAAGAAATCTTATATATTAATGAAACTTTTATAAAAATAGATAATTCTATTTTTCCTACAACATATTTATTACATAATATTTTTTCCTTTTTCTAGGCCACGTATCAGATTTTGAGATGCTACGTACCTTTAACTGTGGTGTCGGCATGGTGGTCATTGTTGATCCTATTTGTGTAAAGGAATTATTGGAAACAGTAGAAGGAACCATCGATATTATTGGCAAAGTCGAGAATATTGGAAAGGAAGGTTAGTTTTGAGTTAAATTGTTAATGATTAATGGATCTCAGAAGTATACTTTAGAGTGATTAACTTTTTTTTAATTTCAATGAATTTTAGATAGGCATACATAAAAACAAATTAACATATCTTAGCAACATTTAAAAGTTTAAGTCATATTACTTTCCAAATTTTAGTCTGAAAATTTAGAATTATAAAATTAAAAGTTTTCATTTAAAATAACAGGAGAAAAGTGTAATAATAAAGGAGGCAATTGTATCCAATAAGTTCAACGTTTATCTTTCATTTTAATAACATATATTATTCAAATTTTATTCTTCTGAACAGGTGGCCACCAAGTGGTAGTAGACAACTTCAAACAAGCAATGCAACCGCTAATCTCTCCATACATTACCAATAATAATAGAGATATACCACAAAAATCTCTATCATACAAAGACAGCGGAGTGGACATCGAAGCTGGAGATTCCTTGGTTTCTTTAATTAAACCTTTGGCCAGGTAAAAGGGACAATTAGTATATATTGTGTGAAAGGGAGAGCAATATGTATGTACGATTAAAAAACATTAATTGGAGAGAGAAGTGTCAACTCTAGGTTCCCTCTTCCATCCCTACTGTGTGCGGGATACAGCGTGATGCTGATTTATTTATTTAATTTATTCATCTGTCTCGTTGATTAAACTTTTGATTTTGTCCTTTAGATCAACATCTAGATCGGGTGTTCTAGGCGGCCTTGGAGGCTTCGGTGGTTGCTTCCAATTGAAAGCTGTTGAACAAGAATATAAGGTTATTATTTTATTATATTTCTTCTCCTTTCTTAGATAATAAAATATTGTTCGATTTACATTAAAACATATGCACATTGCTGTGAAGGGATTATAATAATGAGGAATATATATATGCAACATACAAATTTATATATAAATACCGTAAATTTCAATTTTGATTTTTTTATTCTAGGACCCTGTCCTAGTACTAGCAGCGGACGGCGTAGGCACTAAGCTCAAAGTGGCTCAACGCATCAACAAGCACGACACTATCGGCGTGGACCTCGTGGCCATGTGCGTCAACGACATACTGTGCAACGGCGCGGCGCCGCTTACTTTCTTGGACTATTTCGCGTGCGGCTCCTTGGACGTCAATGTTGCTAAGGACGTGGTGGCGGGAGTGGCTGATGGGTGCAGGCAGGCTACAGCTGCTCTTATAGGTAAGTATCATTTATGTCTTCTTGAGAGTTATAGTGTCCTGGTACTTGTGACATTGTCGATGAAATACTATTGGGCTATATGTAGGATGAAGTTGGAAAAAAAATCAATAGAGATCTAGAGAGAAAACAAACACCACAGTATAAAAAATCTTTTATGTTTAGTATTTATATTTTTTATTCTTATATTTTATTAATCCTTGTTTAAATTAATAATATTGTAACAAAACAGGTGGTGAAACAGCTGAAATGCCGGGCATGTACGAAGCGGGGGCGTACGACATAGCGGGCTTTGCGCTCGGTGTTGTTGAACGAGACCGTGTACTGCCTAGGATTAATGATATTAATGTGAGTTGTAATGTATTCACTATTATTAAAGTAAATTCGGAATTAAAGAATTCTGTTTTCATTTGATGTACTTCCTATATTTCAAAGATGGCTAGATGGTTTCTTACTGTTGTGTATTTCACATTTCAAAGTCAAAATCAAATAGTTTTATTTAAAATAAGAAGTTACATCCAGGCAATGCGCGGCGTTGACTTCAAATATTAAACATCTACTATGTATCTTAATTTAAAATTATATATTGTTGAAAATTAAAATGTAAAAAAAATTGCAAATACTTTCTTTTTATAAAATATATGTTTCTTTTATTAGGTGGGTGACATTATTATCGGTCTACCATCAAACGGCATCCACAGTAACGGGTTCAGTCTCGTGCACAGTTTAATGAAGAAAGCCGGTCTCACTCTTAACGATAAGGCGCCTTTCAGTGAAGATGGACTTACTTTAGGTGATATACATCTACAAGAATTATTTGTTTCTAAATCTGTATACACTTACTCACAAATGTCAATTATAAATTAACACTCCTTAAATTAGTAAAATATAAACTATTGTTTCGTACGCGCTATCCTCAGGTGGCTTAGCTCGCTTTAACTATATAATTATTTATTTACTAATCTGCATTATATTCGTTTTCTTATAATAATGTTTATTTGAAAATTTAATAAAATTTCAGCCATTTTAATAAAATAGTTGTTTATACCAATTTTGTAGAACAACATTCAAATGGAATAACTTTATAAAACGATTAAAATAAAACAAACTCTCAAATGAAATCAGTGAAGCCGTTTGAGATTAGCGTGAACAAACGCAAAGATAAACAAACAAAAACAACATATAATTTTTTTTCTTATATATCCTCCATATACGGACACCGTTCCGTTACGATTTTATTATAAGTACCTATAGCTTAAGCAATTAGCATTTAATATACTATAAATGTTAACAAGACCTTACCTAAATTCGATCCTACTACCCCCAGGCGAGGAGCTAATCAAACCAACACGCATATACGTGCGTGCCCTCCTCCCCGCGCTACAGCGGGGCGCCGTCAAGGCGGTGGCGCACATTACTGGTGGAGGTCTCTTAGAGAACCTACCGCGGGTAGTTCCTGATAGAGTGCGGGCGAGGCTGAACGCTCATTGGTGGAACGTACATCCGGTTAGTATTTGGATTCTTTTTTTTTAGTAACTTTTTTTTGCTTAGGCTTTGCTATATGTGTAATAGATTCTATACTATTTTTATTTGGATTAATATTTTAACCTGTGCTATCCTTGTTTAGTTTGCCACCTTCAAAAATTGTGATTTAGTCATATATCTTATTATCGCTCTTAACGTTTTTGTTGCAAACAAAAAAAAAACAGAAAATAAGTAATAATATTTTTTTTTCTTTAAATTATTAATCAACAGGTTTTCGCCTGGATAGCTGACACTGGAGCGGTAAAAGACGATGAAATGTTACGCACCTTTAATTGCGGTATCGGCATGGTCCTTATTGTTGCACCGGAGAACCAGGCTGAGGTATGCCTATTTTTATTTTGTTTTTAATATGATTTAAAAAAGATTTAGAATTAGGAGGTCGTCGTTCCGCAAGGGTGATACTGTAACGCGGCAGTTGTGGGTACGATCCCCACTCAGGGGAATAAATTATTATTTATTAATATTTTCATTTCCCCGCTCTGGCACCAAGGCAAAAGCACGGCGTTGAGCTTCGTCCTGCTAGCCCTCTCTCCCTCCTCCCGCCCTCTGTATTCCTTGCTAAGCAAGATACAGCGAGACGCTGAAAAAAAATGTATTAACAATTGTATAAGTTTATAGTTAATGTAATTTAATATTTTATATATTTGCACATATTTTAATATATGAAACTTTTTATACAGGAACAAAGTAGACTCTTAATTAAAATAAACCACAAACATTATTACTGATATTAAAAAGTTAGCATGGTATTTATAAAATAGAATTATTATATTGTTTGTTGAATTTCATGGTATTTTTAATTATATTATTAACGTGACAGGCTGTGGTATGGATTCCTATTCGGGGAAATAAAATTATATAAATTATTTTGAACTGATAAGAATTTACAAGTTAACATAAGAAGAAATAAAATTAAAAATTCGTGCTGCCTTCAGATATTTTTATAAACTCAAATATTATATTCATAATTGTTTATTTTATCTTAGTTTTTTTTTTATTATATGTGTAAGTAAAATTATATTTTTATTTTTTCTAACTATTATATTTTAATAACACAGGTGATGAACATAATCCGTCCTCACGGCGCGATGGTAATAGGTTCTATACAAGCACGTCCCGCTGGTGGGGCGAGAGTTCTAGTCGACAACTTCGCTTCGGCTCTAGATTTTACTCGCAAAATGCCTTTGTTACCTAAGAAGAAGGTAAAGTATTTGATTAATTTATTTACATTCTTAAGAAGCTAATTGATAGTAATAATTAATATTTTTTAATAAATACTGCCTATATGGCTTTACGTTATTTATCTGTTAATGTAAAGAAAATTTTACCAATAAAGGAAACTGTACTAATATATCTCCTCAATTTTCTATCTGATGTCCAGTTCATATATTAGTATAATACATTTTTTTAAAATTGCGTTAAATAATTCAATTATTGTGAAAGATACAGGTTGTTTACTTTTCCCAATCAATAGATTTAGGTTAGGCTTACACAACTGTTACTTGTTTCACCTGACCATGCTCGCGAAGACACACGCAAAAGCTAAGCATCTATAACTACAATAAGCTACTCTATCATCAGGTGGCAGTGCTGGTGTCGGGCAACGGCACCAACCTGCAGGCCCTGCTGGACGCGGCCCAGGACCCTGCGCAGTGTCTGTGCGCTGACATCGCGCTCGTCGTGTCCAACAAGCAAGCCGCCTACGCCGTCAAGAGGGCGAGAAATGCGAATGTACCGACTGTGGTGAGTTGTAGCTTTAACAAATAGTCTAAGTTAGAGATACTGGTTTGAGGCCGTTGTGGCGCAGGAGCACGAGTCTCCGATTAAACGCGATGGTTGTGGGTTCGATTTCACTAAGTGGAGTGATATGTTTAATATTTTCAGATCTTTGCTCTGTGAACGAGGGAAATCGCGGCGTTGGGTTCCGCCATTCAAAACGCAATGTCTCGAGAATTCGGCGGAAAATGGTAAAAGGAAATGTCATATTGGGAACGAAGTGTCTCAACACTAGGTTCCCAAGTTCCCTCTATCCACCATGTTATGTGCAGGGTACAACGTAAAGCTTAAAAATGATTCTAGTATCAACTTCCAAAATATTGGCTGTGAGTTATAGTATACGAGTATATTAACTGACCGATTAATTTAAGAGATTCACGCTTTAACCCTCATATTAGTAGTCCAGGAATATTGAACATAAGGTTAAGACACTCCATTTTATACGTACCGCCCAATTTTTGAGACATTGACGCCATGACTTGCCTCAGATACATTTCCTCATATATATCAGTGTGGAATGAAATCTACTTTTAAGACACTTCTTGAGAGTCGGAACTAAATATAACGCTTTGTCAAACTAATAAGGATTAATAGTATGTTAACACTTTCTGTTCTAGGTATTGAATCACAAAGACTATGAATCCAGGGAAGAGTTTGACCGCGCCGTCTCCACTGCCCTCGAGCTAAATAAAATAGACATTGTATGCTTAGCGGGTTATATGAGGATATTGTCAAGTGAATTTGTGCAGAAGTGAGTAATATTTTTCATATTAATTGTATTAAAAAAAAACTTTTACATAATTTCAATTTAATATGTATAATATTTTATATGGGTAGGCAGGGGAAACATGGGAAACTAGAGCCTACCTAATTTGGCTATATACAACACAGGCTACAGCCTGTGTTATTCTGCTATATTACTTTAAAATAATTTTTAAAATTATATATTTATAACCATTACAACCACCAGATGGAAAGGTCGGTTAATTAACATCCACCCGTCGCTCCTGCCCCGCCATCCCGGTCTACACGCGCAAAAACAATGCTTAGAAGCCGGCGATAGTGAATCTGGATGTACTATACATTTTGTTGATGTGAGTTATGTCTTTGTTATATCTATAGGCGTATAAAATTAATAGATTTTATTCGTAAAAAAATCAATTCGTGCACAATATTTGGTTTTATTATATGTTAAACGCAAAAATATTGGAGATATTCAGTTAATGCACTCAAATAGCATGTTCAAAAATTATAGTAAGAAAATAGAAAACATAAATATAAGCATTCTTCCAAATTGTATGGATATATCTCTTAAATATAAAACATAATAATAATACTTTGAAACTCCAGGAGGGCATGGATACCGGCCCTATAATCCTCCAGGAGCGAGTGCCCGTCCTCCCCGCAGACACCGAGGACAGCCTCACCTCGCGCATACACGAGGCTGAGCACCGCGCCTACCCGCGCGCGCTACGCCTGCTGGCCACGGCGCGCGTGCGCCTCGTGGGTGGACACGTCGTGTGGCATAGCTAGGCCACCACTACCACTAGAGCACCATGTATAGTGAACTTGAACATCTTGTATACCAAGCTAGAACACCATGTATAGTGAGCTAGACCACATATATAACGAACTAGAACACCATGTATATTGTTTGCTTGCGTGTTTTGTAATATTTTCCCGTGACAAGTCTAATATATATCTATATGAGTTTGAGTAAACAACCTATACATTTATTTAAATATCATTTAACTATTGTCCTATTAAACATATTTTCTTATGATGGTATACTCTTACTGTTATTATTATTATTAACACAGCATAACTATTACATAAAAACATATTATTTATCTTATGAAATATATGATACGTACACGATGAATTCTATCTAGAAAAATCTATTAACTCTTTTTTACTTTTAATACACTGTATATTTAAATATGTGAATATAATAGTTATTTTCATAGTTATTAGTTAAATTCGTTAAGATAAAGTGCCCTATATTGTTTGTATGTATATATAATTATGTATTATTGCTCAATGTATGTTTAACAAAAATAATTATTGAAAGAATAATAAAATTATTGTAAGCAGTTGATAATCTTATGATATACATATTTTATATAATATCAAGATATCAACATTTTTATAATAATTCTTAGTTGTTTTCCATAAAATATTTAAGCATCTTTTTGTTATGAAATTTATTATGTAAATTAAATCGTCTCGAAATAACATGCATGAATAACCAATAATATGTTTATGTATTCTACTAATAGTAACGTGAAGCATCAAATGAAGTAAAAATCAATTTAATCTTTTCTGATGAATGTATGGCCATTTGTATTAATTTTCAAACAGATGCCATTTTTATGTTTATATATTGTCAATTAATTACATAATTAATCTTTCTTTAAACTTGAAATCATTCCTTATAAAATATCATTTTTATTATTTATCTGCATTTCGGTTTAAAAAAAAACGTGAAATAGTAAATATTTTATATTATAAGATTGTTATTAAAATGAAATTCTCATATATTTATACATATGAATAAATCACAAATTTTATAAAGATGCATTTTTATATTAAGATTTTTATAAATGTTTTATTTAGACACAGACACATATAATATTTCAAGAGTCAAATTTTAATTTTTTGCTTCTTTTTTTTATATTACAACCACAAATAAAAGTCTAGTATAAATAATAGAAAAATAACAACATTTATTCTATCTGTCACTGGAATCACATCTAAATGCCCCTAATTAATGAATGATATAAAAAATAATTATTGAAATAAAGTGCCTTATATTATTGATATTGGTTGCTATCTCGAATATAAGATTTATTACTAATGTTTAAAACACTGTTTTTAAAAAAAAATCATGTTGAAACTATTTTAGAAGTGTCTTTGTAGAATAGGTTATTTTAAATAAAAATTTTTTTTAATAATTTATTAGTTTTATTTTTTTATTTTGCTTTACTATTAGGGCCCTAGTCTAATATCACAGAATAATTTTAAATATATTATAATTCATCATAGTTATTTTAGATATGGATCAAAAGTCTAAAAATAATAAAAAATCTTTAACAACTAAACTGCACCTAAACATTACACATTTTGCAATATATAGTTAAAATATAAAAGCAAATAATATTTTTTAAGCAGAAAACAATTTTTTTTTTCATAAATATAAAAAATGAGTCCATATTCCTGTAGAATTACATCTTTTTTGATAAAAGTAAAAACTAATTATCAATTTTCTTTTTTTCATTTCCTTTAAAACTCAACAATTCTCCTAATGCTTTAAAAAAAACTCCAATTATATCATCACTCTCTTGTACCACAACCTTTTGTACTTTTATCTCATCTACTTCCCCTTTATGAACAGAATGTCGGCCATTTTCTAATATATCTTGACATATTTTATAAAATTCAATATGAAACTTTTGTTTATTTAGAAGTGGAACTATTAAATTAAAAGTATTTATTTTCACATTTATTGATGTTGCTAATAATTTATTGCTTTCACATATTCGGTGCCATCTTGTGGAATCTTCATTGTTTAAAGGGAAGGGCCCTAGGTACATTCTATCTTTTCTTATTTCTTCCTTCAATAATTCTATGTCTTGATCTATTTCTTTGCTCATTGTTATCCATTCTGGGGTAAAACCATTATTGATTAAAACCTTAAAAAAACAAAAGTGAAATAAATACTTATAGTCACTTAAATAAAATATATTGATTTTTTATGTTCCCTACCTTAGGAGTTAAAATGGAATGCTCATATGATCACTAAGTATGTAATTCATCTATCTATCTATTTGTCTATCGGTTAAGACCTTTTATCACAGACATGTGGAGGTAAATTAAAAATATTATCAAATAAATTAAGATCTACAGACATCATCAACAATCATTGGGGTGTAAAAATATCAGTTTCAAGTCACAATCTCAGGATATGGCAGGTTATGCATTGTCATGAAAGAATGTCTCTCTCTAAGGGAGAGGTATTCTTATTAGAAAATAATTTATTTATTTCCCCATTACGAAATAGGAGGAAAATCACACCTACAAGCTTTATATTTACATTCAGATAATGTCCCACTACATCACAGTAACTTATATTAAATACAGTAATGGTTATTAAAAAAATATACTCACTTCATTCAATTTATGAGTAGTAAAATCAACATATGGATTTCTATTTTGATCCTTCAAAGGTTGTCCTTTGCCACTAAGGTTTTCAAATTCACCTTTAGACATTGACTCTTGTATCAGATCTTCCACTAATCGATCAAAACCATATTTGGTTTTTATATCATGTTTTTTAACTGGTTCCTTCTTCATTAAAGTGTTTTCTGATGCTACTGCTTTGGCAGTTCTATGTTCTATGACATTTATGGCTGCTCTCTGAGCTCTAGCTTGAGCATATTGTTTTTGTCTCTGTGAAGGAGTACCATAGCCAAGGCCATCAAAGCTTAGAAATTGTCTGTGTTGAGGTGCAGTATGCTATAAAAATAATATAAATAAGTTCCCTTTGTCTACAATATAAATAAAGGTGAAGCTAAGACATTTATAACATACTAGTGTATGTTTATAGTTATGCATTATGTAAGACATAACTTATAACTAAAATAATTGTAATTCATAAACCAGCTAAGCCATCATTCAGCAAACACTAACATTCCAGGAATAAAATTTACAAACCTTTATATCATAAACAATTTTTTCAATTTCATTAGAATTGGCAGCCCCGGTATTGTATTTTGATAATATTCTAAATGCATTTTCAACAGCCACAAATTTATTTATATCAGCTTCGGGGGACTGAGAATCGGGATGATATTTTTTGGCGAGTTCCAAAAAAGCCTTCTTCACAACATCTTGCTTAGAATTTTCAGGTATATTTAAAAGTTTATAACTCTCCTAAGACATACAAATTTACATATGAATGTATTTTCCAATATAAGAGTAAGAAAACATATTGCGCTTCTATCACAAGGAAATAGGATTTCTTACCTCGATCTGGCTTTTAAAAATAGTCGTCAATGTTTTTGTTTGTAACTGAGAATAAAATTCTAAGCATAACGGCTTAGAAGAAATTATCGGATATGTCAATTTTTTCATAATTTTGAATATCTTTAATTTTAAAATATGTTTATAAGATTACATAATATTATATTCATATACGTTTTAAAAAGCAGGAATTGCAATTTTGCTTGACAATTTCGCCGTATCTTATTTTTTGTTTTTTTACACTGACATAAAGGCTACATGTTGCCATAATAAACAAATTTGTACCAAAATATACCATAATACATATTGTTTAAAGAAATCGGTTCAGAATAAAATGTAATTCTATAAATTTATTTTGTGAACTCCTCCACCTTGTGATGTATATTCCTTCCTCATTCTACTTAGTTTTTCGTTCACTTCAATTCACAAAATCACTTGGCCAATATAAAGTAATACTCTAAATTCTAATGCGTTTAGTACAAATAGAGTTTACTATGCTTGCAACATTATATTTAACGCTGTCATTGAATCACCTACGTTGAATCAGTTTTGAAGCATTCAGTTGGTGCAGACTCGATTTTAATTTGTCTTTTTTTAAATAGAGTGGCTAAGATAATAGTTATTGGACGCTTTACGATGAAATAGTAGTGGTTGCAGCGAAATGCTTTTAATATAAATGGTGCACCTAACATATGTTATTTAAGTATAGAGAAATTAAGTGTGAAAATGCCTATGACATCTGAAGAGATTGCGAGCCGCTACCCGATACATTGGCTTGTTTGGAACAACAAGCATGAAGAGTTAAAGAATTACCTTCAAAATAAGAAGGTTGGAAAATTTCAGTATATTTTTAATACATTTATTGATAAGATGTAAATTGAACACTATATAGTGAATTATATCAATAAATAGCAATTACTTTAAGGCATTTGAATTCTAAGTAAATTCTTAATATATTTATACAAACTATACTATAAGATTAGATTAATAGATACTACAATTGTATAAAAAATAATATTGAAACAGTGTAATGTTATTAAATGTTGATAAGTGTCGGTAATGTGTAGGTAGCTGTACATTAATATAATCTTATTATCTCTGATGAAGCCATTGCAATGTGGCTGATATGGATTAGAGAACAAAACACACTGCCTAATATTGTGTGAAAAGAAAATCCCATTAGGAACCAATTCACAAAAAAATATGAGTTGTCCAAAATTTCAATAAATTATTTGTTTATGAATAAATATATAAAAGAGTACATTAAGATCAAAAATATCTATTTATCTTTATGCATGTCTCTTTCTAATATAATTGGTTAAAAAAATATAATTGTTAAGTTTCTCTTTAACGAAATATCATATGTACATTTCAATGGGCTCCTGGATGTTTTAAAAATACAATTGAACCCAGTAGGTGGCATTGCAGTCAATGTGCACTGTAATAGATTAGCTCAACTTAAAAAATTGTGTGTCGGTAGGACTAAGTCTGCTAGGCCAGCTAGTTTAATTATGTATGTAAGCAAGCTGAAAACTGTTAAAACTTGAATATTTACACAAATTTTTCAGAATACCCCACAAGATATAGAAAAACATGATCCAAGAGGTCGTACACCTCTTCTATTGGCCGTTACTTTAGGTTACCTAGAAGTTGTTCAAGCACTTCTTGATGCAGATGCTGATGTTAACTGTGACAAGGATGGATGGACAGGTATTTCAATTATTATTAGTTTTTATGTCTTATATTGATTTAATTTTACATTTTTAGTTGAGTTTTATTAATGGTATGATTGTACTTAAATTATTCAATTCAATTCTGTTTAAGTTGTGGCACTCAACATTCAATATCTCAAAAAATATTATAAAAGTGGCTTAAAAATAAAAATTGAAAATTATGTTTCTTATCAACGTTTGTAATCTATACCATGAACATAAGGGTGGTTATCAGCACAACATAAAAATGTACTAATTAACGACTGGTATTAATGAGCTTATACAAATTTTAATATGCCCATTTGTGATTTTATATTGATGATAATTCAAGCTTTTGTGGCACATTGAGAAACTGCTTGTCTGTAAATGCTATGGTTGTGGGTTCCATCCCAACTTGAGTGAAAATATTCTTTTATTTTCCTGCTCTAGCAAGACAAAGCACCTTGTAAGTACTGTCACTTAACTTGCAATACCTAAAATTCAGGTGTAAAGTGGGAAATGAAGTGTTCTGGCACTAGGTTTGCACATACAGTGTGAAGTTGAAATAAATATATATATATATATTACATGAGCAGGCATTTAACTCTTACAGGGGCCTATTTATAACTTATAATAGAAATAAACAGCAATTCTTTTAGCACTTTGCACTGTACGCTTTCCCTTTTCCCCTATTAACTTCACAATTATTGTGAGCATGGTATAAACAAATAAATGTGACAACAATGAGACTGTTTTTTATTGTAAAAGTAATAGTAGTAAGTTTAATCTCTCTTTTTTCAAATGAAATATCTCCATTGATGAATGATTAGAATATAGAAGACCAAATGTTTTTACAATTTATTATATTAGGCATAATTATTTGATTAATAACAGAGCTTTTGAAATCATAACTATAAATAAACTTTCAGCGGTCCAAGAAGCCACAGCCACCGGTAATCCGGAGCTGTTATCACTGGTGTTATCACGTCGTGATTTCCAAAGACACGTAGTCAGGTCGAGCGGCATACCAGAGCTGTTGAACAAACTGAGCCTTGCCCCGGACTTCTATGTTGAAATGAAATGGGAGTTTACTAGCTGGGGTATGTTTTATAATTAAGAATTGTTTTAGCTTTTTTAACTGGAATTAAATTACATAAGGTTTGATGTAAACGCGGTGGTTGTGAGTTCGATTCCCGCTAGAAGGAATTTAGTATTTTTATTTCCTCCATCTGGTAACAAGGATAAGCGAGGCGTCGAGATCTGCCACTTAAGACGTAATGCCTCGAAAGTCGAAAATTAAAAATATTACATATAAACATATACCTTAATTTTGTATTATTTATTCTAAAATGATAAAAATGTGTTTCAATTAAATGCTAAAATATGTTTTTTTAATTGGAAATGTAGGTTAAATAGATAATATAATGATATGTCATGTATTGTTTTTTAGTTCAATATTTTTGTTAATATAAAACTGAAGGAACACTTCATTTAATTTTTTTCTGTTTTGTGACTATTAAAGTCATAATTAAATAAAGATTTTTTGGTGATCAAACCTACAACCATCGCGACAATCAGACACAAATGCACTGCGCCACAATGGTTTAAAATTACAATGATTGTACATTTAATTTGTCATTGTTCAATTATTACTTATGTATACATACGTATATAGGTATATTTTTAGATTTTTCTACACAACGATAAAATATTTGTAAAATTTACTCATAATATTATTTATGAAACTATTATTAAAATAACTTTTTACAATATCCCAGTGCCACTCGTATCGCGTATGTGTCCATTCGATACATACAAAGTGTACAAACGAGGTGCTAATGTACGTGTTGATACGACGCTCGTCGGCTTCGAGAACAACAGATGGCAGAGGGGCGATAGAACTTATATATTTAGAGGACAGGGTGGGTTTGTTTATTTGCTTGGTTATTTTTGGAAAAACTTGTGACTGTAAACTCGACGGTCAAGGGTTCAATTCCCGTTCGGGAAATGATTTGTGTAGTATTTTCTTTCCCTTGCTTTGGTAGCATGGCCATACACGCAATGCCTCGAGGTTTCAGTGGAAAGTGGGGAATAAAGTGTTGTAACACTAGGTTACGTCTGGGTACTCTGCTATTGCTATATATCCCGCATATAGCGTGAATCTGAAACAAAAATGTTATATAAATGTTAACTTTTAAATAATGAGTTATATGTTCAAGTAGAAGAGGGAATCTAGTTTTATGATTTCATTTGTTATTTGTGTTCAATATGTAATGATTCGAATTTGTACTGTGAAGCTGATAATTTATTTTGTTGTTTTAAAGTATGCATTACCCCACTATATAGGGGTAAAAATGAAAGAAAAGTTGGAAATCATGCTGTTCTTTCTCTGAAATACATAGAATCTTTAATGACAAAAACTTAAAAACAAAAATTGAACCGAATTAAAGTCCAAACCATAATTTAAAATTTAAGAAAACCTAAGCTAAATTTCCAAATTTCAAGGCCGTAGCGCAAGTCTAGTGGAACTGGACCACGAAGCTCAGACGTCGTGGTGCGAGTACCTGGAGGGGGGCCGCGACCGCGAGTGGCCCCCGCCCGCGCCGCACGTCATACAACAACGGCTGGCCGCGCCCGTAGCTATCAATTACTTGGACACGGATAAAATATGTTTTGAGAGGTAATAAAAAGAAAAATAAAATAAATAAGGTTTTGTTTCTTAAGGTAATTAATAAGGCCTAATAATTTATGGTATCAAATTAAAGAAATAGAAAAAAATATTTATTTGCTAAGTAACATTTGAAAAGTAATAAAAAATACAATAAAAATAAGGAACAAATTTAATTTGATTTACATGAACATGATTTTTTTCTTAACTTAGCTACCATGATTGCTTTAATTATACTTAGCATATTATGTAATAAGCAAATTTAGCAAAAAAGAATCTGTTATTTATTATAACCATTTTTTTTCCAGAAACAAAAGCGGTATCTGGGGATGGCGTCAGGACAAAAGTGAGAACGTAAACGGATACGAGTGCAAAGTATTCAGTGCTAACAATGTAGAATTAGTGTCCAAGTCCCGCACTGAGCATTTACCTCGAGGTGACAAAAGGCTCACACCGCGCGCCCCCCTCGCGGGCCTTTTAGCACTCGCGGATGAGGATGGCCCCTCACATCCTGCTTCACCACTGTTGACACCGGATAGAGTGAGTATAGTAAAATATGTGGGTTCAAGTCCTGTTTCGGGGGAATAAAAAAAAAGCTCATATTTACCACGGAGGGATAAAAGTCTCTATTCTAATCTTTGTCTATCTCTGTCTCAAAAATCGGTGTCAGAAAAAAGTGTCTCTTAGAAACTGTTCAAACGCTCTGGCCAATTACGCCATAAGTTGTTATACAAAAAAGCGCGCGCTAATATAATTAATATTTTTTATATGTTCCTAAAAATGTTAATTACTTAGTGTATGATAACACTTCATCAATGTTTAGTCCAATCAATCAAAATAATCTTTATTGAATTACGCCATCACAAATACTTGAATCCAACAAGTTACATAAAAATATCAGTAGTGTCAGTCTTATTGGATTTTTTTTTCAAATATAATTATGTCATCCAGGAAGAACCGCCCAAAAGGAGTAAATCCCGGGAAGAAATCCGTCCAGTGACCTGGGAGGAGTATTTCTCAGAGAATCCTCTGGATAGGGACATAGGGAGGCCAAGGGAAGTCGCTACTAAGGTGCAGAAGTTTAGAGCCACGCTGTGGCTATGCGAGGACTATCCTTTAGAAGTAAGTAAAATGGGATAATTACAGAACAAATTTCAAATCAAAGTTTAGTAGTTGTAGGATCGATTATCATGTTAGTTAGTTTTTCTTTTTGGTACCCATTTAGTTTATTATATCTTCTTTCAGCTCCAAGAGCAAATAATGCCCATACTGGATTTGATGGCTGCGATATCGTCGCCTCATTTCGCAAAATTAAAAGATTTCGTGCAAATGCAGTTGCCGGCTGGTTTTCCGGTCAAAATTGGTGAGGAATTTAAAATTTGTTTATACGCGTCTTAAATCTTCTGTCTTTGTTTATACGCGACCATTGCAGCGCAATGATTCAATGTCTGACTAAAGGAGATCGTAGTGGGAGAAAAATACTTCTTGTATCGATTAGTTCATTTATTAACGAGGCCACAGAATACATTACATCTCGTTAGTCGTTTTGATGAAACCAAGATGATTATATACATTTAACAAATGTGTTTTTTATTACAGAAATCCCTCTCTTCCACGTACTGAACGCTCGTATAACATTCGGCAACATATTCGCTACGGAAACTCCGGTCACTGACGTGGAGAGTATATCCGAGGACACTCGCCTCTCCTGCGTAGTGGATGACAGGTGCTTCCAGATAGGTCGCGGGTACAAAGACGCGGCGGGGGCCGACGATAGAGACAGGATGCAGTGTGATGATGATGATTTATTGCAATATGCTATCCAGCAGAGTTTAATGGATGCTGGGACTCATGATGATCAGGTTAGTAATAGTATGGTTACTGTTATAGGTGTACTGTTAGTGTTTGTTTTTGTCAATTCTGAACTAACTAAGTCATGCAAATATTAATAATAAATAATAATTCATTGTTACGAGTGGGAATCGAATTCACAACCGTCGCTTTACAGTCACATCCTTGTGCCTCTGTGCCATTGATTTATAAAATTGTAATGTATTTATTTAATACATATCGCACCTTTAGAATTATAGTGACCTAATACAATTAATTTAAGAAGCATTTACTAGTGTATCATCTAAACTGATGTAATCATAATTTTATACAAAAACGTAATTGTACACATCTTTATTTGACGTTTCCAAAAACTTGATGTTTTTAAAAGGTCTCTATAATTCTAAAGGTGCGATATATAATACATACATTTTTACACAAAAAAAGTATTTTCATCCAGGTTGACGTATGGGAGGCCCTCCGAGGTGCTCGATCGACATCCCCCGTACCACCTCGCATGCGAAATACCAACCACACGCTGTTATCTCACGAGGATGCCCATTTACAAAGGTGATTGTGTTTTATTTTATTATTTAAGGGTTTTTTTTGTACTGTCTGTGGGCATTCCACAGGTAAAAAAATATGGGTAAACTTCTTTTTTTTTAACGTACTGTTATTTATTTTTACGATTTATACTTTAAGAAAACAAGTTGCGGGTGGCCGCTTGTCTATTTAAAACTTCCTGATTAGATGATATGGTGTGAAGCCGTTATGGCGCAGTAGTACAAGCGTGTGAGTGTATACGAGAGATAGATACATAGTTGTAGATTCGTTTCCCACTCGGGAGATATTTCCTCTACGAGAGATCCGTCTTCTTAATGACTCAATCTTATACTCGTTTAGTAAAATATTGTTTTTTTTATTTATTTCCATTACAGATATCGACGGTTTTAATTCTATTTTCGTATGCTAATGTAGATTAAAATTTCGTAAGGAACTTTCATAACCTGCTAACTTATTTCACATTATCTATATATAAGTTTATAGTACGCTAATAAATACATAGGAATAATACTTAGAAATAAAACTTTGATACAGAAAAAAAAATGGTTAAGAAACTGCCAATTTCTTAAATCGATTTAAAGCATATGAACTTTACCTACCACATTAATCTATATGTACCTACATATAGATATCCCACTATATCTAAATTTTATACCGTATTTTTTGTCTATAGTTTTGGTAACTTTAGTTATTTATTAATAAGGTGTGCATTATTTTTAACAAAGTTCCTAATATGACGTATTTTGCTAATTATATATTAAGGCTACTATAATATATCATTCAATATTATGCATATATGCACACAAAATTGCATGGTTTAGGACATGTAAATGTATATTTATACTTCATTTTATTTTAAATAAATCCTAATCCAGCATACCACCAACCATATTATATTACATAACGTTTATAATTATCAAATATATATAATTCCTTCTGTACATTTTTAAAACTTTAACATTAACTTTTAAATTAAATGATAATTAAAAATTAATTAAAGTTTCACTTTACTTAATTTCGTGATAAATTCCATTTAGACATTTTAACACTTCCATATCAAAAAAGCATATTTAAACTGACATTATGATCTACAATGTCAGTACTAAATGTCATCTTAAATACGTTTTGTTTTTTATTCATATATATATTTTTAAATGTATGCAAGTAATTGTAGAAAATAAATGCTAGTAAAGCTAACAAAGCTAGTATATAACAACAGAGCGATAGAGGCATCACTCGCGGACATCGGCACCCTAAACCTACAAACACCGGAGACGGAAAGTGACGCAACTAGTGATGTGCCCATCCCAGACGCGGACACGGATAGGGATGGTGATGATCTAGATGCGGACCTGAGGGCAGCACTAGCGCTGTCCGCAAGGGAACACCAGGCCAGGGATCAGCAGTTAGCAGACGAGCAGAGAGCGCTGGATGAAGTGTTGCGGCTTTCTTTATTGGATAAGTGAAAAGGTTAGTGTTATTTTATGGCTGAATTTTTGAGACATTGCGTTAAGTGGCGGAACTTAACGCCGTACTTTGCCTCATTACCATAGCGGCGAAATGAAAATGATAAAAAAGTCCACGAGTTGGAAACGAACTTACAGCCGTTGCGTTATCACTCGCACGGTTCTGACCCTGAATCACGACGACCACGTGCCGCACGTACATATACTTCATTATAATCTATCATTGTTTTTTCCCCACAGATCTCAAATAGAAACGTCCACCAAATAAAGACTTATGCCTAAGAGTACGACTGACCCCCCAAAGACAACAGTTTGGTGTACGATATACATACATTATATATCATATATACGATAGATAAATTGTATATTCATATTATATTATTCGAGTGAGATATAATAATTACTTAATGTATTCATGTTTATATTTATATTATATTGTATTATATAATGGCATGAAGTTTTGTTGAATGATTATGGACCATTAAGGTCCATAATCGTCTTGCGGAAACAGGCAAAGGGAATTTTCTTTGAGAAATATTAATCTATAATATAATCATCCCTAGTTGGGTTTTGAACCCACGACAACATATTTTTGATTTACTGTAATTTTATTTTATTGTATTAAAACATTCATTAATTTCTAAATGTATCGGTAAATTTGTGTGTATGTAAATCTTAATAAAATTACAAATTTTTGTGGCTCAATTATGTATTGAGTTTATTTTTTAATTTAATCTATAGTCCAGAAATCATTATGCTTGGAAATTAGAGTTTTTTAAATGTATAATTATTTTAAAAAATATTATTATAATATGGGATGTTCTTTTCCAGCCTACCTCAATAAATTCAGTAGATTTTTTATTTTCACGCTGGACTACATTTTTATACAGATTAAAAATATTATATTGTATGTTCATAATTATATCATATAGGTAATATATCAATTTCATTAATTAATTTGAGCTTCATATTTTTGATTTCCGAAAAATTTAGTTGTAAGAAATATTTATTCTTATTAGTATAACGTCCGACGGGAATCGTAGCTGTGACCCTATAGATAATGTAATATTGAATTCAAATTAAGTAACTTATACTGCCCCAAATGTATTTACATAATGACTGTTATATAAAATCAGATATAGATACGTACGTATATGTTAGTAAATTGTAAGTACATCTAGACGAATTTTGTAGGAATTTTTAAGCATAGCAGAATTAAAAAAAAAAAGTAAATATAAAAAATGTCAGTTACATGTTTTCTAACATACTATATAGTGTCTAAATTTTTGCAAGAGGCAAACAAATATAAAAATGTGTATTAAAACATATATTGGAGTATTAGATATGTAATTGATGGAATGAAGACAAACTGTCTTAACGATATGGTCCCAGGTTCCCTCTGTTACAGAGTGAAACTAAAAAAATATAAATTGTCTTTATTATTTTTAAGTAAACATTTTTTTTATGCCAATGGCAAATGGATAGTTTTAATGGAATATACAATTTAACAATTACAAATTTACTAACAATTTTTTTTACATAATTAAATGATATATGTGAATTCATTTTTTTTATTTACGTATCTTATTTGTATCTGGTTTTATATGGCTAATTAAATTAGTGTAATTCGATATATAAATGTTTGTGACCTCTACTTAACAAATATCGCTTCCTACTGTAATGCATATATGAAATTAAAAATTTTATCTGTTTGTACGTACGTTGTTGATGACCATGTCTATAGTGATGCGGACAACCGAATGGCCACTAAATAGATTTTTTTTTTCATTATTTATTTTCTAAGCCAATTTGTAATAATCGACTTATATTTTTTGTAACTTCCTGTATTAAAATGATCTCTATATTACAGTGGATTCATTTCTTACGTATATTTTATTAAAATTCACAAATAAACAGCTTCATTCTGTTTCAGAGGAAATAGTGTTAGGACGCTCTGTGCCCCACGCACCGTCGATCTTTGAGACTGCATGTTAAATGGCGAAACTTATCACCGCAACTTTTAACATTGATATTTTTTACAATATCAATGTTATACATCAATGTTTGTCAGAAATAGACATAGTAAAGACGCTCCGCTTCTCTCGCTAACTTCATTTTATTTGTTTATATTTGTTTTCTCATATTACGGTAATAAAAAATGCGTTTTATTTTAGGAAAACTATAAAAAGTGTAAGTAAAATATATGAAACCAATAGAAAGAAAATTGGTATTTTTTTTCGTAGTTTAACTTTGTCAAAAGACTAATAAACAAGTCTATATGCAAGTTCTTAAGTCTTTAAATTTGTACAGCGCCATCTATTTTCCTTTCATGACATGTTATTCACTAGATGTCGTTACCTGTCCTAGTTATAATGTATATCGACATTTTTGTACGTATACATAATTGTATATTCTACACTTCTATACAAAGTGTTTCATCGATTATGATTAACATCTAGAAGTTACAACATGGTATTACTATGTTATTATTATGTGTATTTTTTTAGCATCACGCATTATCCCGCAGCCCATCAGCAGTATAGGCAGAAAGTTCCTGGGAACCTAGCGTTAGACATTCCGTTTTCTGTTGCTGCTTTTAACTCTGCGCCACGACGACCTTCAACTGTTCTATGATTATGTTATTTTAAATTAATAATTCTATCCTTCAGTGATTTAAATTGTATTTCGTTATTAATCTTTATCCATGATTATAGTTTTTATTTATAATTTGTATGTAATTATATGGTTTTTCATTTTTAATATTATATTTAAACATTAAGTATATTATATGTAAATCAATCTGTATAAAAAAAATATATAAACTTGGACTTTAGGTTGATTATGTAAAAAATTATATATCTACAGATTATTTATATATTTTTTTAACTTACTGAATTCAAATCGCACCCTTAAATTTTCTGTTACATTGACTGAAGATCTGTTAGTTTCTTATAATAGCAAAAATTCTACTTTAAAGCAAATATAAATCTATTCTGTAAGTACAAATAAAAAAAGTAATTATTTTCTTACTTTTGTAATACTTGTTATTATTACTAATTTGCAATTATGATTTTCCTTCTAATTGGGGTTTGAAACCATAACCATATCATAGAAAGTTGGAACTACCCTTATTTACTTTTTATATCATAATACAGATTTTTCCTCCCAAAATGATATCAAACAAAACTTAAAACTAAATGATGAAGACAAAAATAAATGAACACCCACAAATTATCTATGTATTTAAAATTTAATTTTCATTACTTATATACAAATTACAACATTCACTATTATAATAGGTATTAGTTGTCCTATATTTACATATGTATTAGTACACTTTAGAAGCGTAATTTCATTTATTCAAGTCAATAAATTACATCAGGAAACTTTTGGAATACGAACGATAATAACAACCTTTGACGGGGGACCGACTGACCGGCTCTAACCGGTTAGGAGTTGGGGCGAGGCTCTGGACTTTTGGGCTAGGAATTTCAATAAGCTAACTTTCTTTAGGGACTTTTGGACTATTTTCTTGTTATTGTTTTTGTTTTTCAGTCCAAATTGCGGTGGGTGGATGATATTTTAATTGTGGTATTTCATTTTTGCAAGCAGAGCCCCACTTTTATACACATATCGGCATAGAAAAATGGAATTTTACACTAGAAAAGTAGACGCCGATACATTTCATACATAAACATTAAGATTAATCGGTCGGTGTGTTGATTGTCCTTCCCCCGTCTCTCAATACAATATTGTACTTACTAATTCTAAAAAATCGATAAAGATTCCCAAGGAAAGCAACAAGAACAATTAAAATCATTGAAAACTTAAAAAATAACGAAATAAATATTGATATTATTACAAAAAAATGTCATTTAAGATCTCTTTTTTTCCCTGTTCTTATATAACGTCCATTTTAAATTTATTAATAAAATATTATATTTTTCGATAAATTAAGAAACTTATGTATATTTAAGCTATATAGGCCAAGAGCTGACAGTGTATTTGTTCAGTTAGCAGACACATTGTGAAGGTATTCAATTCATACCTCGTCGTGCTTACACACCGTTAACGAGAGTCAATATTGATTGTATGGAACTAGCTGCTGTACTTAAATACCGTTAACCGTTTATTTTCTTTGCTTTCCCCTACATATAACTCTCTTATTTCTTCCCTAACTTTAAGCCAGTTTTTTTATTACCCTTATATAGACATTATATAAAAACAGGTGGTTACGTGGTTTTAAATGCTAACATAGACTCGAGCCGACTGAAATGAGAGCAGTGCAGCTTTCTATATATATAAATATAAGGCTGAGTTTACATTTACAAGACTAAATTACAACATTGTTCATATAAACTATAATGGACATTACAAATTTTTATTCTAACATCACTTTTTTAATGTGAGCATAAACATTTGTCTTTACATCTTAATTAATTATAAATAACTTTATAACATATAAAAAAAAGTGTTTTTAGGTACTAATCATAACCTTTATTTACCACAGTATTGAAATATGCTAAAAATATAGTAGTTTCACGTTATTTAGTAGGGCAGGCAAAGGAACCTGATGTTATAACATTCTGTTCCCCATCTTCCTCACATTTACGAGACATTGGGTGAAATTCAACGCCAAGTTATGCCTACTCAAAAATTTCATTTAAATACAATCAAGCCACCGAGTGAGAATCAAACCTGCAACTCTTCCACCCACTGCACTACGACGGCGTCGAAGTAAAAGTAAAATTACAAATTATTAAATCTAAAACAAAGATACTCGTATACTTAACTAGGTAAGTTAGTAAACTCAGTCTTAAGGCTAATACTAAGAAGAGAGATCCCTCAATCTCCCGCTCTCATTAGAGTCCGATTGGTGATGTAAGCCGACAACCCCCAGATAAGAATAAACATTAATAAGTGTATATATTATAATAATATGTATGTTTATATATAATGACATCGAAATCTCGCCAGGAGTTGTTAACTTACTTTAGATGCGCGGGCGCAGGTTGAATTTGAAAATATCTACATACCTACATTTGTTTTGTTAGTTGAGATTTTGGTAGAAACAAAAGTACTTAAATGGGTGACGCTGATGCAGTTTGTTGGTTGTTTGCTGTATAGTGGACGTGGGTTCGAATCCCATTGTTGGAATGTAATAATTTTTATTTACAAGCAAGGATTTGACGAAAATGCATTGCATATCTTTTATTCAGTTTTTTTTTGTATAGTCTAAATAAATAAAGTAGACATTTGTAACTTTGTTTACAAATTACTATTTTATTAAAAATAAAAAAATATTTATTGTATTTTAAATATAAAATAAGCATGTTTTAGTGTTTTGTGAGATTATTCTATTATTCTAAATCTGAATAGTTAGATGTAAGCATAGTATTATGCACGATACGAAGGTGCTGCACCTACGTTGGTATAAGTAAAGCTTAAACGCTCAACCAAGAGAACCCCTCAAAAAGGCAGTCACGGACGAAAGTTCACGAATTTAAATTTCAAATTCAATCTGCATTCAACCGCGCCCATACATAAATTAAATGCCTCACACCGCCACTTAACTTGTCTAACTACGATATACATTTACAAACCATCGGATTGCACGTATAGATATATCTATAACATAGAACCATGGTCATATAGAAAAGGAGACACCATGAAGCCCCGAAGAAAATATCAACTATTGCTAATCTATGTCAGGGCTTCGAGCGTCCCTATTTGAGGATAGCGAGCTTTTTTTTAATGAATAATAAGTGAAAAGTAGTGATGTGTCACTACCCCGAAAACAGTCGAACCGGTGTAAGTAGATTTTCTTACTTTTCTATATGCCTATGTTCAGCGAGGCCGCCGACGTTACAATATTTAATGTTTATTTTACATGTAATAATATGTATATCACAACTAAATAAATTATATTTTCTTATACTTTTTCACGACTGTACCCGATTTGATGAAATCTTATAAATAGGGATATGGTATTGGGAGCGTCCTTCGTCCAGGTCTTCATACCATTAGACGCTCGGTGGGACATTTCTGTTAGGGAAGCGTTGGGTGGACTTATCTTTAAAATTATTGAATAGGTATAAGAGTTCCCTTTCTAGTTATTTTTATTTAAAATATTGAAATATTTTGATTTAGCGAAGGCAGAATAAAGTTATCAACTGGAATACTGGACTGATATAAACACACAATGACTATTTCTGATAAAGATATTGATATTTGAAGTATTTTGCATTATTCCTAAATGATTCTTTCATTCCAGAGGTCGTAACTACTGTCTCTGTTGTCAGACAAAAGCACTTCTTATCACCCCAAAGACACAATAGAGATGGATGCATGAGACAATGTTGCGTGAAACATATATTACGTATTGTATAAAAGGAAACTCTATAGAAAAGACTTGTGGTCCAAAAATGTTAGTAGATTTCTTTTTTTTTCAGATTCACGCAGTATCCCGCGTGTAGCGGGGTAGGCAGTGATAGCCTAGTGTTCTAGTTTACAAGTGGGATAATAAAAACACTCTGTTACCCACTTTCCGCCGAATTTTCGGGGCATTGCGTGTTGAGAGGCGGAACTTAACATCGCACTTATTGCAGTGGTACCAAAGTAAAGAAAGATGATAGATAAATTATATATCAGTACAGTAACCGTCTTTGGAAGTATAGAAAAAAATATTTAAACTTAAGGAACATTAGCAGCTGAGCTCGAGCTTCGAAGTCATTGACTCGTGGCAATTAAAACAGCATTAGGCCACAATCATTGAAACTGGCACAGCTGTATAAAGGTACTAGTGCTTTATTGGATGGATTCTGAGAAATTATTAGTTTTGGTCTAGGAATGAGTATTATATGTATTTTTTTAATTTTTTTTAGTAACAGAGTGATAGCTCACTAGATTGTATTTTCCATCTATCCTTATTAAATGTATGAAATATAAATTATTTATCAGTTCAATGGATTATACATGAAATAACAATTGCTTCAATGGTGAATTTCTTCAATAGTTTAAACGTGATTCTTTGATTATTATGTACATTTGTTATAACAGATAAAAAGATAAGTCCACCCGTCACGGCCACGGCGACGACACGGGGAGCTAACGACATCGGACGGATCATTTCGTTCATCGGGCGGGGTGCGAAGCCGTTTTGGAACCAGATTTTACTAACTTTTACGTTGTGTAACAAAATTATAGTGTTATAAACTATACTAAGTCTATGCTGTTGCCAATACATTTAAGTTTACGTACAGAAAAAATGTTTATTACTCCTCAATTCTCATCGTAATTAATGAGTCGCGAACGTCATTTTCAAAATAAAACAGTAAAAATATTACATAACACTCAAACAATTAGTTCCAACAAAAAAAAAATATCACGAAAAAATAATATTTTTCATACATTTGGTAACAAAACAATGTATTGCAACATCAACGACACACACATATGTATATAATAGCCTCTATTCACAGGCAGAGTAACCAACATTTTTCTTAAATAATAAACTAATTAAATACAATAAATAATAATGAAAGATCACTTTTATGTTAGTCTAGTGTCTTTAAGTACCCCCCTGTACCCAATTGTACCCCGCCCCAGCCCCCCGCGGCCTCACAGCGCGGGTGGAGGCCCGCGCGGGGCCCGCGGTCAGTCCCCCGTCGCTGTCACCGTCGTCCAACTCCATGGGCTGTTGTAGCTCTTTTGACTGGAAATATAGAGAAATATGTATGTTAGATGACATGTATTTTTAACCTTCATATAATATTAGTTTAATATAAACGAAAATAGTTATAATTATTTCAAATATATGAATACTAGCGGACGCGCGCAGCTTCGCTTGCGTATTTAGGGGTGAATTCTAATAACCCATGAAACATGTGTTCAATGAAATATTTTTAAGAGTCTAAATTTCAAATTTTATAAAAATAGGTGGCGATTTAAAGATTTTTCCATACAAACTTTCAACCCCTTATTTGCACTCTTAGGGGGTGAATTCTAGAAAACCATGAAACATATGTTCAATTAAATATTTTTAAGAGTCTAAATTTTTAAATTTTATACTAATCGGTGGCATTTTAAAGATTTTTCCATACAGACTTTCAACCCCTTATTTGCACCCTTAGGGGAAGAATTCTAAAAAACCGTGAAACATGTGTTCAATTAAATATTTTTAAGAGTCTGAATTTCAAATTTTATAAAAATCGGTGTCGATTTAAAAAAAAATCCATACAAACTTTCAACCCCTATTTCACCCCTTTAGGGTTAAAATTTTTCAAAATCCCTTCTTAGTGGATGTCCAGATTACGAAAGTAAACATCTGTCCAAATTTCATGTTTCTACGCACAGCGGTTACGGCTGTGCGTGCGTCTTACCTCAGTCAGTGAGGACAAGTCCTTTTATATATATAGATAATATAAATAATAATCTCATGTTTTGGGTTTCGGATTTGATTAATATTCGAGAAAATTATAGTAGGTTTTTAAAATTATTTTAATTTTCTGTCGGGTACAACAAAATGTGGTATTTGCATGTTGTGCTCAAATACCCATTTTTTTGCTTCACTCGCACTCACTCGTGTTAACAACTCGGTTACCGACTTTTCGTTTAAATTTTCCTGGCGGAACTAAACGCCATGTTTTACCCTTAATTAAAATATTTGATATATAAAATAACAATAGATAATAGTGTCACAACACTCTGTCCATTAAATACAAGAGCGTCATTAACACCTTTGGAAGTTGTTCAAAATTTATATACTTATACCTAATAGCGGGATTTCTAATTAGAAATGATTTATTTAATGTGAGGAGTGGTCTGCTGTCGACGGCAGTTATACTTATATTTTATACTTAACGAAACATGTATTGATATATTTTACGCTATTATTAAAACTTAGAAGTTTTCTGAGCATATGTAGTATGTAGGTCTATCGTGGGTTCAAATACAAGATTATTTATTTCCTTTACGAATGTTTATAAAAAAAACATAATTGTAGGTACTTATTACTTACTTTTGTCTAATTACACAAAATAGAGAATAATTGTAAGGGAATAGGTGATATGTACTATAATCTAGAAACTTAAATTTAAAACAAAGCAATATCATATAAAAATAAATTATACTTTTTTACTTTTTAAAAAAACGTATAATCTGTACTAAGTAATTTTCCTGATACGAAAAAAACATGTAATTTGATAATTTTCAAAAAGTATGTGAATAATTGTTCCTTTAACCGATTTCTATTTATTAATATAACAGTCCGCTAATAAATTTCATTGAAATAACATATTTAGTTAGTTAGAGTTCATCAAAATAGGTTCAGCAATTTAGCCTTAAAGAATAACAGACTATAAAATAATAGAGCTACTTTCTTATTTATCATTTTAATATGGAAACAGCTATTAACCATTAACTCCTTTGAAAAGCGAGTTATTAATAATTTAATATTAACTATATATAATATTGTCAGAAATCGGAAGCGGTTAACGTTTTTAAAATAACACGATAAAAACACATACCGTCTATATGTTTCCAACGTACTCGGACAGAGGTTTCACGTAATTATAATAAGTGACATGTATCACTCAATAACAACACTACACACTAGATACCTTCCAATCAGGGCTTCCGCTTACAAGCAACCCGTTTGACACAATTCCACTGCTTTTACTGTATTTTTCACCATCTACCCACTTTTACACGAGTACGCTAACAATATAATATTAATTTATATTAACTATTTATTAAATTTTATACAATCATAAAGTGTCACGATAAACATACAAAAAACACACATAAAACTAATATTATATTGCTGAAGAGTTTGTTTAGTGTAACACACTCATCTCAGGAACTACTGGTTCGAATTAAAACACTATATTTTACGTCGGATCGTCCATTTGTAAGGAAGACTATAGGCTATATTTTATCACGTCAATTGTTTCGAAGTAACCTACAGTAGGTTACCTTCAAGTTAGCGTTACTTCGAACACAGAATATGTCATACACAAGTCTTAGTTATATTCATTTTACCATGAGAACGAAACCACATGTAACAGCTTGTATCCTACCAATATTATAAATATGAAAGTTTGTGTGAAAATTGCTGAACGGATTTTAATTAAACTTTAGAGTTATATAACTTATACATCAGAATAACACATAGGCAACAATTTATATAATTAGGTACATTTCGTATAATTTGGTTATAATATAAAAAAAAAATTTCAGCTGGCGAAGCCGCGTTTATGTTGCAAGTTATTATATAATTGAAACATGTACTATGTATGTAATTTCGCACGCGGCGTCCCAGTCCCATGTCAATTGATCCAATTGCTTCCTGACCCGGGGTCGAACCCGCGATGTCAATCTATTAAGTCTGGTCTGGTTTAATGCAACCAATTGAATTGTTCTATATGTTATATTTGTTTTGTTATGTTATTTATAGTTTACTTGAGAATAGCTTAAGTATGAGTTGGTTAAGTTAAAATAGAGTTAACTCACTCACTGTCTCTAATTTTGTGCACGACAAAATATAACGTTAAATTATGCGTTGATTTGAATAAAATATTTAGCTAGCTAGCTATAAGGAACATAGTGTTACATCACTCCGTTCCCATCTTTCTGCTCAATTGTCAACTAATTCATTCTCATGAGTGGAAATCAAACCCACACACCACGGTCAGACGCTGTGCCGTTGCGGCGCAACGACTAGAATGAAAATATTAATTAATAATATTTATATTTTCTAATCATCTCAAGATGTATTATATATTTTGTAATAATATATTTTTCAACAATATTATATAAAGCTTATTTCTTAGAAGGGTTCGTAATATATATTACTTTCAAAGAAAATGAAGCGGCTTTATTATGCTTGTGATGTTGAATTAGATGAAAACTTTTAACATTTTTTTTTCTTTTTTATTATGATCAAAAGTTACGTATAGCTACTTTATTTAATGTTTACAGTTACTAACGCCGCAGGGGCACAAGCGTGCGACGATTGTGGGTTCGATACCCACTCGGGAGATTGAAATATATAATATTTTCATTTCCTCGCTCTGGCAACCACAGAAAGCGCGGCGTGGAGTACGGAAGTGTCTTAATGAGAACCGGAGTGTCTTTACACTAGGTTCCCATGTTCCCTATATGTTCCCTTTTATGTGAGGGATATAGTGTGACACAAAAAGTTCTCTTCGGTTACTGAGTGAAACGTACAGATGTTATTACTGGATTTAGGAAGTTGGAGTGTGCAAAAGGAGTAATTCTTAAAAATCTTATCAAAACGAGATTTTCCATTACTAGCTTCTACCTAGGGCTTCACTCCTTTAGTCAAATCAAAATAGCTATAAGTTGTACATGATACAATTTAAAACGCACGGAGCGCGTGCCAAGTTTCTGGGTTTCAGAACTGGCGAGCAGCACCGTGTGTTATTTTACACGAACCATTTGAAGCCACTTTTTACCTATTCGTAACTCAAAAACTATTCCACCTAAAGCTGTCATATTTGGCTCAAATATTTAGACCCCCTACCTGTATACGTGCATAAAATTTCATAAACACAGCTCAAACAGTTATTTAGATAATGACGTCCAAAAATCGTAAATTTTAAGGGGGGTGACTGACCTATAGACCTTAATGTTAACCAAGTTCCAGATGATCTAGAATGGTGAAATTTAGCATCCGGTTAAGTAATTGGGTGTATGTCAAGGGAAAAATCCGAAACTAGTATTTTTTTAAATATTTTCTTATAATTTTTCAATAAATAGATTCAATTAGGAACATTTACTTATAGCACCTGTAATGAAAGCATAGCAATCAAAGTTAATGATAACTGATTTTTAGGCATAGCGCCTGCCAACAAAATAAGAGCAATGCATTATTTATATATATTTGCTTTTATTTATGTCACACGTTAGTAAATATTTTATTTGTTTTGTAGACTAACTTCACTATTACTTACTTAAGCCATCTCAAACAACACGATGCTTTCAAGTATATTTTAAGATAAGATATGTCTCCATTTGTAGCTGAAAATGACTCTAATTTATGTCCTGAGAAAGCCTGTCATCATGTGGACTTCAAGGGCTTCACGTAAAAATATAAAAATATAATAAATGGATTAACATCCTTCATTATTATTTATTACTAGCGGACGCGCGCAGCTTCGCTTGCCTATTTAAGGGTGAATTCTAATAACCCATAAAACATGTGTTCAATGAAATATTTTTAAGTCTAAATTTCAAATTTTATAATAATCGGTGGCGTTTTAAAAATTTTTCTATATAAACTTTCAACCCCTTATTTGCACCCTTAGGGGGTGAATTCTAGAAAACCATACAACATATGTTTAATTATATACGTTTAAGAGTCTGAATTTCAAATTTTATGAATATTTATGAATATTTGCACCCCTTATATATATAGATAATTTAAACATTTTAGTACTTATTATACTAAGAGCATTTGCATAGTCGATTAACGTATTTGATATTAAATACCTGAAGAACTTTTATTAAATTAGTGAATCACTTTTACATTTTTAAATATAAATTATTATAAAAAAGATACATTTAAAAATATAAAAAAACCACTCTTCCGAGGGCGGGACAAGGGTCCAAGCCATCGGTGGCTAGGGCTCCAGAGAGAGGAAACTCCGCACAATACGTGCCGTCTCAAGTAATACTGCCTTCTTTATCCGGTTCTTGATCCAACAGCTAAGCGATAGCCTCTTAAGGTGTTGGTCGAGGCTTTTCGCTATTAAACCGTTAACCGAAACCACTATCGGCACAATGATAACAAATAACAAATTATTATAACAAATTATTATTACAATATTTAAGTACTAAGTCCTATAAGGGTTCTGTTTTATTGCTTTCGAGGTACAGAATCCTAAAACAGAAAAAATACACTAAAAAATAAATATAAATAAAAGCTTTTAAAAAGTAATTATATTGATAGAAATATATATAAAATTTAATAATAATATACTATCTGTAAGGTCAGTCGTGGCACAGGGGCATAAAGTGTGACTGTAAAACCTGACTGGTTACTGGTTACTAGTTACTGAGTGTTTTAACACTAGGTTCTCTCTGTCTACTCTTCTGTGTGCGGGATACAGAGTGAAGCTGATTTGATTTTTA
>HE672051.1:247935-260145 GCA_000313835.2 Heliconius melpomene melpomene
AGGAACAAAGTTCGACGAACGACGAGTCCTTCGGCTAATGTAGAATCGACACAAATTGCAAAAAAAGTCGTGCTCAATTTTATGTAGGTTTTCTTGATTTTTCTCTTAAATTTTGCTGATTTGTTTTTATTTAAGTACAAGAAAGTATTTAGAAAATTCAGTATTTTAGGAAATAATAAATTACTTAAAATAAAAAAACATCGTAATTCAAATTATCAACTAAAAAAAGAAAGAGGGAGAAAGAGAAAGGTATTATACATTACTCGTCTGTGTATGCGACTGTCGCGCCTGCGCACGTCTCATTTAACGGTTTTATTCCACGCATTTTTCTTACGGTTTTACTATCACATTTTTTTTCAGTTCGTTCACGCAGCGAAATCCCTATCCCTTCCAAGCCTGCCGTAAGGAACTTCGTTCCAATAAATAAATCCGCTTTACGGTGTATCCCACACATAGCGGGCTAGACAGAGGGAACCTAGTGTTAAGACACTCAGTTCCCCTCTTTCCATCGAACTCTGGAGGCATTGCGTTTTGAGTTATTCCAACAAAATAATAAAATTAGAAAAAAATAATAATAAATTTATCAGATTTCTAAACGCAGCATACATTAATTACTTTATAATCTGACAACTGTCATTTAATCAACAAAATAAAAACTATAGTCGAGATTCATAGATAAATATAATCTAAATTCATATATAATAAATATCATCTTAAGAGTAATAAACATAATATTATTGACTATAATAAAAGTAAATACCTAATTATATTAGATACATTTTATTGTACGAAGGCGCTCATATTTTAATGGTATTTTTGGCCTGGGTTTCATGATTTTACTGGTTTTAGGAACACTTGTGAAAACGGCAGAGAACGAAGTTAACCTTGGGATCATATCAATTCAGATTGGTACCGTCAGCACTTAATAAACTTATAGTTTATATTTTTTCCAAGACATGTTGAACAATGAGTCGTTCAATAGAATTGCTTGTGGGTGAAACAAGAACCTTACACCGAATTGTTCCAATGCCTCCCGATGGGAGCTGTCTCTTCCATGCTTTTGCATATTCTTTGTTTGAGCGTATTGATATACAACAAACTAATAAATTGCGCGAGTCTATAGTAGAGTACGTATGTCGTAACTGGAATGATTTAAGTATCTACACTAGCGCTCGAAACCGGAATCCTTACTCTTCTAAAGAAGACATGCTTTGCTTAACTACGTACGGAGCTACTTCCGAAACAAAGGCTGCAGTAGATTTGTACAATATTAAGATAGAAGTGTATTATCACAATGGTGTCCTACTTGGTTTATTCGGCGAAGAGAAATGTCCTATGAGGCGCTTACTCTAAACTATGTCTTAAAAAGAGCAACTCTTGAGTTTCTTGCTATAGTAGCTTCCTATAGGAAAAGTACTGTAATGGCCAAATTGAATAAAGAATATTTTGATTTTGATAACATTATGAACCTCCTACTTATAATTTCTGTACAAAAAGTAATGATATCCCATCAAAAACATAAATGTAAAAAGAAAGCCAAGTTCTGTAATAAAACGTATGCTTTCAGCGATAAAAGAAGTGAGATGTAAATGTATGCCAAGTTCAATGGTCAGTCCTGAAATTTATTTTTAACAATATAAAATATTTTATAACAACTGAAAATGCCCATTCTTCTTACAACTCGGAGACTTCATTTATGTGTAATATCTGACTTGGCTAGTTTTCATATGAATTTACAATAGAATCTTAATAGAATAGAATAGAATTTGAATACATTCATTAATATCGATGTAAATTAATTTGAAAACTATAACTAAGTCAGATATTACACATAAATGAAGTCTCCAAGTTGTAAGAAGAATGGGCATTTTCAGTTGTTATAAAATATTTTATATTGTTAAAAATAAATTTCAGGACTGACCATTGAACTTGGCATACATTTACATCTCACTTCTTTTATCGCTGAAAGCATACGTTTTATTACAGAACTTGGCTTTCTTTTTACATTTATGTTTTTGATGGGATACATATTACATTAAAACATTAACAAGATATAATATAGGATAACAGCCTTCCTCCACAAATGGGCTAATCAATAATTTTATTTTTCAATATCAACTATATTTAAACCGTAATACCAATTTGAACTTTTTTTTATTAATTGATTTCTGATATTAGTTAGCTCAATAAAAACAAGGTCTTCAGCTTTATAACCTAGAAACACTAGGTTATCAATCATTCATTTTATAACCTAGTTCTATTAAAATATTAAAGTAAAGAAAGAAATTATTCATTTATAATTACAACGTCGTCCCAATTCCATTATCGATCCATCACGACACATTCTACACACGCCAGTAATAAAATAAAGATGACATACGTCGAATATTATACGAAACGAAAGTTAACGCAAATAACTACGTCGAGGGGTCCGGGGGTTGCCAATGGGGGTACCCATTCCACTCAGCTAACCTCCCATCCCATCTCTGTCGAGTTTCAACGAGAACGAGAATATTCTAGAATTCGTACGGAATTCATTTAAAATTACTTTTACACTTGGTTTTTACGTTAATTAATAAAATGTAATGGTAGGCTTTTTTTCTAATTATTTTTATTTCGACCCCTCGAACTGATTTGAATTGACAATTAATTAGGCGGCCAAGTATTGTTATATTGGTATTGCTAGTTTTTTTTATGCGTCTGTATATTTTAGATGCGTAGTACATTTTTTTTCTGTTTTTAAGTTCTATGTTATGTTGGGGTCGCGGTTGAAAATCTAATAATATTAATTGGAAATATGACATTTTTTGTCTCCAGTGGAGGAGGAATGGAATCTATGTTTTGTGAGGTAGGGAGGGATTCTACCTCTTTACATTGTTCAATTACTGTCCTTTTTATTTAGATATTATGTGTTGATTTCTTATTCAAACCAGAAAAAAAATATTTAAAAAAAAAATCTCGTTAAAATAATACTAACGAGACCCGTCATGGCACAGGGGTGTCGTGCACCTATAAAGCTGAAAGGTTGTGGGTTCGATTTCCACTCGAGGATTGCAATTTCTTCAGAATTCAGTGGAAAGTCGGGAACGGAGAGCCTTAACAATGCGGGAAAAAACTAGAAGATTGAATTTGTACTCACAACTATCAACACACAGACCTCAATACGAAAAAACCGATAAGAAATTTATTTCAAGAATTTCTAAAGAATTCCATTCATATGAACGAAATTCAAGAGCCAGACGAATATCTAGGAAAAAATTGCCAAGTATTGCTGTAAGTGTGAACTGGCTAGCCACCTCGAGTGCACTTGTCTGTAACTACACTCAACGTCTTAGTGGAACCCCCATAGAGCCTAACGCCAAAGGGGGTTGAAGTCAGAAAAGTCAGAAAACTAACTTCATTCTATTTTTTTATTTTTGACGTCATAATTCATGACATGGTAAAGCTATGAGTAATTATGGGTGTGATTGTTGTCTAATATTTTATTGTATTTAAATAATTGTTAAATTATTTTTTATATAAAAACGTAAAAAGCTTCTTTACGTTATGCCCAAAAAGTTGTTTTGTTTTCGCAATTATTAAATTATAAAACATATAAAATGATACAAAAACAACTCATAATTTACAAATAAAAATAAAAAAATATATTTTAGGTAATGGAAAATATCTTAATAGAGAAACGAGTGTCTTAACACTACGCTCTCAGGTACCTCTACCTATCCAGATATGTGTTAGTAAAAAATATTTAAATTAAATTTAAATAACTAATGAGGTAATTTAAATGACAAACATAAAGGTATATTTCAATGCAAATGGGTGCTCGTAGGTTTTTGAAGTAGCAAAGTAGTTTTTCATGTAGAACGGGAGGTGAGCGCTGTTTTCACTTAGCACTTACTATTTCTTATATTTATATTTTTATAATGTCTTTACATTTATGAAAAAAAAACTTAGGTATTATAAATCCAACGCACTCAAATTGTGTGCCTATATGAAAAATATTCTAATAGTATCAAAAATCCACCTTTTTTTTATTTACGTTGTCCTGTATAATATCAGGAAAGACAGAGAAACCTAATGTCAAGGAAGTCTGTTTTCCATTTTCTGTCCAATTTACAAGACCTTACGTGTTGAATGGCGGAACTTAACCCTGCGGTTTGTTTCACAATTCATTGCCCGAACGCAAATCAAGCCCACCAATCAAACCAACCGTAACATAACATATAACATAAAAACTCTTTATTTCACACCATATTAAACATATTTAACAAAACAAGAAAAAATCGTACAAAAAAAGAAATGTGAAATGGTGGCCTTATCACTAAAAGTGATAATCGTAATTTTCAAGGAAGCTATAAAAAAAGATTATACAATTTTTTACTTTGATATAGATATTACAATTCAAATTAGCTTCACGCTGTATCCCGCACACAGCAGGATTGGCAGATGGAACCCCCCCACTTTCCGCCGAATTCTGGAGGCATTCAACTCGCAATGCCTGAGTAGCGGGATTCAACACCGCACTTCGCTTCTACTATAGATATTACAGGTCATTAAATAAATAATATAATAACTAAATGAACAACTGAAGTTAAAGTTTAGTAATAAATCTAATTTCAACACCGATAGGTACGTAGAGCCACATAAATTATTTTGTAAGAGCGTTTCTAAATGAATCTCTCTAGAACGTTTGAAGATTGCAATTAAATGGGAAAGATGATAATATTGTAGTTAGTATTACATAGTGGCTAGTTGTTATCACGATTATAATTAAACTTATATTTTTTAATTTACATTTTTTTAGAGAGGCTCATGTTTAGACACCATGCTTTCCACCTCAAAGGCCGGCAACGCACCTGTACCTCCTCTGGTGCTGCACGGGGTCGTGGGCGGCGGTGATCACCACCATCAGGTGACCCGAACGCTCGTTTGCCTTGTCCTTTTTACCATAAAAAAAAGGCATTGCGTGTTGAGTGGCGGAACCCAACGCCGCGCTTTGCCTCGTTATTAGAGCGAGGAAATGAAAATATGCAATTTTTATTTCCCTCGAACCCTTATGTCCCTGAGCCACGAAGTACTAGTTTAATATACATTATTATTACATATATATATGTTTTATTGCTTTCAGTTTTACGGTTTGGTCTTGGATATGGCACTCTGTCATATGCAAGATCCAAGACAGAAAGGCCTTGTTAAGACAGAAATATAATAAATTTTAAATATAATCAATATTTCTCATTATTTCTCATATCAGACTCCGTTGTGTCGCAAATTCACAAGCGAGCTATTGTAATTGCGACGATAGTAGGTTCGATTTCCACTCGGGGGAAATAAAATATTTAGGTAATAATTTCATTTATTTCATTATTTAAACCGCCAGTTAATGCTAGTTAATAGATATTTTCCTTTCCTCCTAATAAACTGTTCTATCCGACCGTGGTCTTCATTAAAAAGCAACAAGCGTGAAAGCGGTGTAATTTTAGGGTTGCTATTTGGTAACCCCAAAGTTCGTTGATAGATTAATTTGTTCCTGCCTAACAGCCTACGGGGTGAAACATAAATCCTATAGACCTAGCCCCTATGCGCTGTACCTAGACGAGATGAGGTGGTCAGTAATTTCATTTTATATTCTCTTATAAGGTATACCTACTGTAGGATAGATTTTTAGACATTTTTAGCTTTAAAGAATTAAAGAAAAAATAATAAGTCTTTTTACATTAAGTATATTTAAAGTTATCGTTTTTCTTCTATAATAATCTATAATTTTCACTTTTTCTAAACAATGCGGAATAATTAAAAATATTTAAGTTTGTTAAACTTCACTTTTTCCCATATAATGTAGGGTAGGCTGATAATCTTGTCATCATCATCATCATCATCAACAGCCATCTTTGTGCTAATACATAATATATTTTCTCGTTACAAGATCCAGACTCTATATCTCTAATGGCAGAACTCAACGCTCCTTGTCTTAAAACGAAGATTTCGAGTCCACATTCATCAGCATTATGGACCATCAGCACTACCCCACCAGCCTAAAATATGTAAGAAATGAAAACATCCTCAAAAATTAACTTTGAACCTATAACCACCACGTAATTCAGAAACGTCCTAACTAAGTTATTAATAATTACCTTCGTTATTGCCCCGCTTAGTTAATATTTAGATAGACTAAACAAACATTCGTGGTGTGCTCCTGTGTCAGTTTGTTATGACTAGGACTTTGTAGGGTGCACTAATGGGGTTTCTATATATAGATAGATATAGATAGAAATGTATCAATTTGTAGGTGTACGGTGCATCATTAAAGGGTTTGGGCAGAATAACCTATTCAATATGTCGTATTATATGTGGCTTCGACCGCGTAAACAAAAGAAAATAATTAACAGTTGTGTGCAATATAGGCTCATATTTATAAGCAGCTCTCAAGTCTGAGATCTATCTTGAGATGCCTATATATATTACAAAATATAATTACTATATATAATTTCTAAACTATATATTTTTTTTATATAATATTATTCTATAAGAATAAAGCCAAATTCATATATACCTAGTCTAAAAGCACTGAAAATATTGATGGACATTTACAACCCTGTTAAATATATCACTAGTTACTAACAGCCTGTCTGGAATGGCGGCAGTAAGTATATTCTAAGAAATGAAGTAAATTATGAACGAGACATTGCATGTTGAGCGGAACCTAAGCCCTAGTCTTACATCTTGTCCACCATACCGAGGAAAATTAACATAATTCATTTCTTTGAGTGGGAATCGAACACACAGCCGTCGTGACGTCTAACGGTGTGCCGTTGGGCCACCACGGTCCCTATCTTTAATTGTAGAAAGAAGAATTGTAGTAAAATCGAAAGGTCACTCACTCATCACGAAATCGCAGAAACTACATGTGCTAGGAATCTGAAATTTTGCATAGGAGTAATTTATAGGACGTAGGTGCTCGCTAAGATGGGAATTTGTAATATTCGACTTCTATGGGGTTGTTTTTGGGGTTGAAAGTTTGTATGAAACTTCGTTACTACAAATGCTAGGAGTCTCAAATTCGACGTCACATATAGGACGTAGGTACTTATGGAGACAGAAATTAATAATAACGTAATTCACGCAGCCGAAGCCGCGCGCGGGCCGCTGGTTTCCTATAAGTAGATGAAATGGACTATCCATTTAATGAAAATTCAATATTTTTCACAAATATCAATTAAAACTGCATTCAGAAAGCGCTGCGCTATTTGCACGTCGTTAGTTCTAAATCTACGTGATTCCTGTTTAATTAAAAAGAAATTAAACGTTGAATCGTTTAGTTTACAGAATCACTGAAGCTAAAGAAGCTTAATTTTTGTCAGCTTTGAGATTTATTTCGCAAATAGCAAGGTAGGCAGAGAGAACCTAATGTCATAGAACTCTTCGAGAAAATCAAAATTCATCTATTTCCTCGTGTGGGAATCGAACCGACAACTGTCTCGTAGACACTGTGTCGACAACCCCTAAAAAAATAATAGAGATAGGAGAGTAAATAAAAATAATAATATATCTAAATATTTTGCAATATCAAGCTTGGCTCGGATTCTCAATCACGATTGTACAACGTCATACAAACGGAATGATTGATGGTTTCGCCTAAGTGCATCTATTGTTAGCTTTCACAGGACTTTAGTCTTGTAACAAGACGATGTGAAAGTTAAAATTATTTATAAATCGTTCGTATAACAAGAGAATATTATTAATAGATTTTCTTTTGCATCGTTATTAATCACGCTTCACGCTTTATCCCGCATACAACACTGTAGGCCTCTGCTTACCTAGTGTTAAGACACTCCGTTCTCCACTTTCACGAAGAAATGGAAATATAAGCGTAAGTAAATATTTCTTCGAGCGGGAATCGAATCAACAACCCTCGCGTTACACTCATACCCTCGTGTCACTGCCATGACGGCCTCTAAAATAAAATATAATATAAAAATTTACATATTATACGGCACATGTCAAGCTAGCATCTATTATAATGTTAAAGCGATATACCATACTGTCTATGACGTAACAAAATTACTAGGGTGGCATGTTTGGGTGGTGTGAAAGTTGCATAGATGGAACATACATACAAACATACATATATCCACTACAATATACAGACTATACCTACAAATATAGAAGAGGGTTTTAGAACAGTTTGCCAAAATTTTCGTTACAATATATGACGTATTTATAAACTTATTCTTCATACATACATTCATTAGTAAAAACATGACATAATCTCGTGCTCCTCTCGACAGCCATCAGCCAGTTCTACATAGATGTGTCGGTAGTATCTCTATTGAGAGCGACTTAGAATCTGTCAAATATATGCAATCAGTAAAGGAGTGACTTCACAGTCGACATATTAAAATATGTTTAAAATTATAATAAAATATTTGAAGATTTCCTGATTCGTATTTTTGTTATAAATTATGAATAGAATTTTTCGTTGCTCAGTCGCTTTAGTGTGGGATTGTAAACACGACATGATGGGGATTCGATTCCCAATCGAGGAAATTAAATATTTTCATTTCCGCGCTCCGGTAACGAGTGGACCCCGCCACTCGACGGCGTCGAGTTCCGTCACTCAACACGCAATGCTTCAAGAATTGGGCGGAAAGTGGGGTTCTGAAGTGTCTTAATGGAAACAGAGTGTCTTAGATACACGATGAAGCTTAAAACAAATGTGGGAGTGGAAACAATCTGTTTCAAGCGCTAACTTTCTATAGAGTATTCTCTCCATAAGTCTAAACAAGGAAGTTAAGTAAAATCGATATGGTAGGCGATACAAGTTTGTTTATAAGTAAACAAAAGTAACAAAAACATTTCCTTTACATAACATTTTGCTACATACATACTTATACATTGTAGATATCATAAATTCATATAAAAACACACCGAAAAACAAACCTAATAACAACTTCTGTTTACATTATGAAAGAAATAAACAAAATATCTAATTACTATGAAAACGTATAGAAAAAACGTGGGCAAAACAAGGAATAAAAAAAATACTCGCAAAGAACTGTATACGCCAGTACAGAAATAATGCCAATTAGAGATATTTTTGTTTGTAAAAAATCTGTAAAAGTCCGCCCTATATGGGGTGGGTCGTTGCCACCCCCCGGCCCACCCTAAGGGCGTGCGCAATGAAACGCGTCTGTCAAGACAATACTGTCTAAACGTCGGGATATATTTTATTGTTTTCTTTTATCTTTACTCATCTAGCGGAGTTTTTTTAATCTGTTAAATGTTATATGATGTTTAGTTTATCTGTGGTTTTCATTTGTATAATCTATAAAAGTGGGTAGAGTAATTAAGTTGTAAGTCATTCCATTTATTTTTTTTAATGTTTTGAACATTTGCAACAAGTTGCAAATAATAAAAATATAATTATTTTTTTTTATATACATTTAATAAGACCAGTGTCTATCCAACCATTCTACTGTAAGAATGTACGCAATAACGTCTGTCTGTACTAAACTGCAGTATATATTTGATTGTTTTTTTTGGGTCACGCATTTTTTTATTAATAAAATGTCATGCAAAGTTTATCCGTAGTTTATGTTTGTATAATTTAAAAGAGTAGGTTTCTACTTAATTTGTTTGAACTTTTGGTGACATCGAAAACGATATCATATATAGAGAATAGTGTTATTAATATCACACAAAAAATTGCATAACTTTTTTTTAAATAATAGCGTAAAAAGATTAGTGTCTATTGCCTCCGTCCGACCGAGTCGTGTGCTATGAAACGCGTCTGCTAAGACAATACAGTCTAAGCATCAGGGATATATTTCATTGTTCTTTTTAATATACTATACCCTGAGATCCGGCCGTTGAATCCTGCATATACGAGTTTTCTTAATTAAACCTATATTAATGAATAATACATGATTAGTAGAACAGATTACACCTGGGTTGCCTGGAAGAATCCTGCCGCAATCACCTTTAATTACATTTTTTCGTAACTCGTTTTTGGAGAAAATTGCACCCATACGTTTTTTATATGAATCGCACATCATTTGAAAGATAATCGCATAAGGAATTGGAAAATTAAGGGTTGCCAGCTCTCAGTCTGCCGCAAGTCTAGGGTTGCCTGGTTTAAACATGTCACTAAATGTTAATAATTTGCACTCATGTGTTTTTTAATGAATTATATATCAAATTAAGGCTTATTTTTTCTGAACACTATAAAACAGGGTTGCCTGGAATATTCCTGCCGCAAACAGGGGTTGCCAGCGTTTGAAATATTTTATTCCGGTTCCGTTTGACTATGAGAATAGACGATGAAATGCGCGGTCTGCCTTATGTTTTAAAGTAAAATATTATATAATAGAAGGTCAATCTTAAAATCAATGTTTATTCTAATTGTTCACCTGTTAAATGATGATTTTAATCATATTAAGTACACGCAGAAAACTATTTAAACATCATAGGGCAGAAGAAATCATCCTTATTTTTCAAGTAAATAATGAATCTATAATATTGAGTCTTTGCAAAATCTATTTTCTAAATACTAATATTTATTTATTAATTTAAATTACCATTTTGAAACAATTAAATTATCTAATTAAATAAATGTTTACAAATATCAATTTTCTATAAACTATTAATATACATACATACACATCATGTTCCCTTAATATAATGAAGGGTGACCATTATTGTCGGATATTTTTTTAATTAATTATATTGAAAATACATTTCAATGAACTCTCTCTCTCTCTATCTTCGTCCTCTACTTGTTTGATTTGATTTGATTTGATTTTTTCTCACGCAATTTTTAATAATTTGCATAGGAAAGAAATATATATAATAGAATTATAATAAACAAAACTAAGTTAGCAAAATAAATTCGAAGAAAATCCGACAGTAATGCCGACTAATAAACGCTATTTACGGTTTATGACCAAGAGTCGGCAAATATCAATTAGTTGGCTATTTTTTACTATAGATAAACATTTTGCGGCGCGATACAAAGCAAACCAAATGCAATAAAATTATTTTCGAAGATGTATTGTTTCTAAATGCAATAAAAGTGCAGATGGCCAAATCAGTTGTTTTTGAGCATATTACTTAGTTACTTACCTTTCGTTTTGGAGTAAAGACGTTTTTACTTGACAAAAATGAAGATATGAAAATATGATAGAATTTAACAAGGAATCTTTCCAAAAGTGTAAAATTATGTTATTGTTTCGACAAAAAATGAATTTTAAATACAGTGACATTTTTTTAAATAATGACACAATGCACGGTTATCATTTACAATGTTACAAAAAGTTCATTGTTTAAAAACAAAAATATAAAGAAGTATTTTTTAATTATTTTCTAATGCAAAACGTAAGTATACTTTAATGTTTAATACTACATAGTTTAATAAAATGTGACAATTGTGGCCGTGGGAATTGCCTCAGTTTTCATTACACTAAGTTAGGGACGTGAGTGAGTGATTACGCTTTATTATAATTTTAAGAACAATTCTTTCAGACCTAAATGCCTTAAAAACTATCAGCATAGATGGACAAGTTCTTGCTAGCGACATTTTTTTATCTATATTTTTTAATAGTTTTTATTAGTTGAATAGTTTTCATTTACTTTGCAAAAACGTAAATATTCGTACCAAAAAGATGGGCGCCATGGTTCTTTCTACGGATACGGACGGCGTTGTCAAATCAAACAAGCAGAGGGCGAAGAGAGAGAGAGATTGTTTATTGAAATATTTTCTTTCTTAATAAAAAAATATCCGCAATAATTGTCACCTCTCATTATATTAAAGAAACATGTTGTAATTAATACCTTATAGTAGATCGATATTTGTAAACATTTACTTAATTAGATAATTTAGTTGTTTTGAAAGGGTTATTTAAATTAATAAATAAATATTAGTATTTAGAAAATAGATTTTGCAAAGACTCAATATTATAGATTCATTATTTTACTTGAAAAATAAATTATAAGCAAAAAATCATTTTTAGAAAAAGCTTTTATTTAAACGCTTTAAAAAGGAGAAAATAATTTTTTTCTTTTAAATTTTAACTATCAACTCATAACCTCATTGTACACAATTTATATGATCATAAAAGCTTGTCGCGCGATTTACTTGTGTAACTAAACTAGTGCTAATTTAATTATGTAATAACTTCGTATAGCATACATTATACGAAGTTATACGATACTTAT
>HE672051.1:261635-312222 GCA_000313835.2 Heliconius melpomene melpomene
CAAGTAAGAGGACGAAGATAGAGAGAGAGAGAGTTCATTGAAATGTATTTTTCAATATAATTAATTAAAAAAATATCCGCAATAATGGTCACCCTTCATTATATTAAGGGAACATGATGTGTATGTATGTATATTAATAGTTTATAGAAAATTGATATTTGTAAACATTTATTTAATTAGATAATTTAATTGTTTCAAAATGGTAATTTAAATTAATAAATAAATATTAGTATTTAGAAAATAGATTTTGCAAAGACTCAATATTATAGATTATTATTTTACTTGAAAAATAAGGATGATTTCTTCTGCCCATGATCTTTAAATAGTTTTCTGCGTGTACTTAATATGATTAAAATCATCATTTAACAGGTGAACAATTAGAATAAACATTGATTTTAAGATTGACCTTCTATTATATAATATTTTACTTTAAAACATAAGGCAGACCGCGCATTTCATCGTCTATTCTCATAGTCAAACGGAACCGGAATAAAATATTTCAAACGCTGGCAACCCCTGTTTGCGGCAGGAATTTTCCAGGCAACCCTGTTTTATAGTGTTCAGAAAAAATAAGCCTTAATTTGATATATAATTCATTAAAAAAACACATGAGTGCAAATTATTAACATTTAGTGACATGTTTAAACCAGGCAACCCTAGACTTGCGGCAGACTGAGAGCTGGCAACCCTTAATTTTCCAATTCCTTATGCGATTATCTTTCAAATGATGTGCGATTCATATAAAAAACGTATGGGTGCAATTTTCTCCAAAAACGAGTTACGAAAAAATGTATTTAAAGGTGATTGCGGCAGGATTCTTCCAGGCAACCCAGGTGTAATCTGTTCTACTAATCATGTATTATTCATTAATATAGGTTTAATTAAGAAAACTCGTATATGCAGGATTCAACGGTCGGATCCCAGTCTACTAAATGTCATTAGTTTACGAGTTCTCATTTTCTTATATAGATTATAGATTCGATTTATAGAAAGCATCTAAATATAGTCACCATTTAGTGGGGCAAGTAGGAAAAGAATAGAATAGAAACAAATAAAAAAAACATGATTTTATTATAATTTAATCTCAAAAAACATTATTTCAACACTACTCTTTCTAGGTGCTACACACACACACAAAACGCTCACCAATTAAAAAAAAAGAAAAGGCAGACACTAAAAAAATAATTGAAAAAAAACCTACACCTAATTGATTTACACAACGCCACCATGCATTATGAAATTGATGCATGAGCCTAAACCGGATTATCGGAGGCGCGCAATCCAATTAGTCCTCTTAATTGATTAATCTGTAGCTGCAGTCGGACGGCACCCTGTAACCCTGGCTTCGGATTTTATTCATTTATCTAGCTGTTCGTAGTTCTCGTTTGTTCTCTCTCATCAATGATAGTGGCGCGGTTTTAATTGATATACCTACAGATAAAGCGACACTCAGAAACGCTAATTAAATTGTATTTAAAATTAATGAAGTGAAAATGTTGCTATGGAATTGTTTTTGAGATAGGACGTTAATTCATATTTTTGAGTTTATTTTACAACAATCGATGTGTATAGTTAAAGTTAAATTTGCTTCCATTCTTCAAAATTAGCTTATGATAAATAAATATGAACTAAAAGCTTAGTTTTCAGCTTTATCATCGCTGTCAAATATAACAAAAGCTCTGTCTGTCTTAATCTAACACGGCTTATAAGCGTGAAGACTGGTATACTCATATATATAAATAGGAAAGTGTACTCATAATGACATAAGAGGGCTATTGACGCTAGGGCACAAGGATGTGTTTGTAAACGGGACGGTTGTGGATTCGATTCACACTCAGGGGAATGAACTTTTAATTCTCCGATTTCCTCGCTCTGGTATGAGGCAAAGAGCAGCGTTCAGTTCCGCCACTCGATACGCAATATCTTAAGAATTCGTTGGAAGTTGAGGAAAGGAAGTGTCTTTAACAGGAATGGAGTGTCTTATCACTATGATTCCATGTTGCCTCTGCTTGCCCTGCTATGTGTAGTATACAGCGTAATTAAAAAAGTATATAGGTACATATGTATGATGTTCTACAGAATTTTCCTCTTCCTTTTCATATAAGGGAAAAAAGAAACCGGAAGTAATTATTTATACCTAAGTAAAATTATGGTTGTATTCATGGTTCTTGCTAAACTAACGACCTATATAATTTATATTTGCTATAATTGTTTCACTTACAAGTATAATTTAGTATTCTGCTTTTTTTAACCTTTTTCTATTTCTTGTATATCTCCTACATAAAAGGTAGACATTTTCCACCCATCTAAATATTAATATTATTGTGAATATAAAAATTCTCCAAGGGGATTCTAATACACATCATACAGGGAGACACTTAGTGTTGAGACACTCCGTTCCCCACCTTACACCATTATTTTAAGGAATTGCGTTTTGAGTTTCGGAATTTAACGTTATCAAAGGGCAGAAATGAAAATATTAAATATTTCATTTCCTCGACTGGGAATCGAACCCACAACCTGTCACGTTTACAGTCACATGCTTGTGTATAAATAAATAAATAAATAAATATATGTTGCATAGAAAATTTTCGTTAATAAATTTAGACACGTTCTTTGTAATGAAAATTGATTATGACATTTATGAACGTTTATATAGCACAATATAAATGGATGGTTGCTTATTGTGACAGCAAAATGTAATTATTTTCTTATTATTTCTTATTATTTTCATACATTTTTGACATTTGATAGAGTAACTGAAAGAAAATTTTGTAAAATCTCTCCGTTCTCTGCTGCTCCAAACGAGACATTGCGTATAAATGGGGAAACCTTTTGCCATGTGTTAATTATTATTATGAATTGTTCAAGATAGATCTACAATAAAAAAATACACACTAACCATAAAAAATTGTAAAAATAATAAAAAAATACATCGTAAACATAAAATAAATGTAAACATTGCATGATTTAATGGAAAAAAAATACACGGAAAAACACGACACAACGTGCAGGAAGCTAAAATTAATGATGGCGTACGAAATTTTTTCGAGCTCCAATTCGCTCCTGTCGCGAATTTGTTTGACCTAGCCTTTATAGGTCATTGTTTGTTACATGAAAAAAGACTTTGCTAACTTATATATAAGGCTTATATTTAAATGGTGATAGATGGGTTATGTCATACGTGTACATCTAAGATCGATAAGAGTTACATGCGTATATAGAATTGAAAGACTAGTTTTGCACGTGGCTTTGCTTGTAAATATTTTTTGGGAACCTGAAAATTTCTCAACGGTTCTTTCTGCTTATTATGCGGGAAAGAACGTGAAGATGTTTTTTTATGTACTAACATATAAATTAAAATATTTTTACTTATTTCTCAACGAAAATAGCACCAACAGAGATATAGAATTTGATGGTTTACCATTATACTTTCAAACTATGATCTATAATGTTTAATGGCTCTTTTTATGGCTTGATATAAATCTATAGAAAGCTATATAGAAAAAAAATAATGAACCATTTCCAAAATTAATAAACTAATAGGTAAGCAATGCCCCCAGAATTAGGCTGAAATGCAAAAGCTTCACGCTCTATCCCGAACATAACAGGATAGACAACGGGAAACTCAGTGTTAAGATCCGTTTCCTATTAAAACACTTCTGTTCTACTCTACCCAATTCTTAAGACATTGCCTGTTGAAAGGCGGAATTTAACGTCACGTTTTGCCTCGGCACCGAAGCGGGGTTGTGAAAATATTAAATATTTAATTCCCCTGAGTGTGAATCGAACTAACAACCGTCGACGTCATGCACGGCCTTTATAATTATAATGGTATATATTTTGTTTGTTCCAACCTAATGTTCTATCATAAACATTTTATGCCTCATCTCAAAGTTATTACGGGAAGTGCTGTAAGTCAGCTAAGTAGCCATTAATGTTATACTGCAGATTTCTTTCGTATAAAAAAAAAGATTATAACGATTTTTTTATCATTTTATTATGTTTTTTTAAGCTACGCTGTATCCCGCAAATAGGAGGGTAGGCGGAGGTATTATATTGAAATCAGCCTTTACTTGCGGCTTCCACCCGTATCAAAGGGAAATAACTTCTCTGTGTGTATGACACTTGACACATTCAAAATGCAGGGAGGTAATTCTGACCACAGGTAGAGTGGGCTACATCGATATAATCGACGTTACTTTTAGCCTATTATATAGCCTTCCTCGATTAATGGATTATTCAACACAAAAACAATTTTTCAATTTAAACTCATATTTTGGCCGTGGGGCAGGGAAGAAGCGTGTAAACGTTACAGTGGGTTCAATTCCCACACGAGGTAAAGAAATAGTTAATATTTTCATTTCTTCGCTCTAGTGTCGAGACAAAGCGTGACTTAGATTTCCGTCATTCAACACGCAATGCCTCCAGAATTCGAAAAGTGGTCAGCGGAGTGTCTTAACACTAGGCTTCCTCTGTATACCGTGTTTTACCCTACAAAAAAATCTGAAATCAGCACGATCAACCAAACAAACTCTTCAGTTTTATAGGAGACTAGCGACCCCCTTGCGGCTTCGCCCGCTTTTACTACTGGATTATTCATATAATGTATGTTTGCAAAGCACTTAAGATAATGTGAAAATAATTAAACTGTAATGCAACCCGTATTTTCGTAGTTTCAATAAGGATTTTCCAATTGTTTTACACAGCAAGGATTTTTTAGTAGGTACCGTCATTTTAAATCTGTGCTACTAATCTTTTCAAGTACTTATTAAAATATTGTTAAATGACTATTTTTAGATAGTTAAATGACTATTTTTAAACGGAAGAAATTATAAACAAAAGCCTACCTACTAATAACTACTACAAAAAATATGAAACCAAATATATCGCGCTGAAATAATACATTCAACTCCAATTATCCAATGTCAACAATTAAATGCGTTTTTCTCTAAAACTATTCGCAATTTCGAAATAGTGTAAAAAGCAAATTTTATCTTCGTTTAACGTAGAAAATTAATAAAGTATTTTAAAGGATAAGGATTAATACCATTATGGAAAAATATCCCTCACAATAAAAAATATATTGAAATTACTATTTTTAGACAGAAATATGATTACTACACGTTATCCTTAAAAGATAAAAATATGCTCTCGCGGACTTTTTTGTATATCTTATTAAGAGGAACAATACTCCAGTACATTTTTTTCATGTAGTACTTACCATTAAAGCAGCGCATGCGCGAAAGTGTCTCAACGGGTAGGACTTTAGACACATTTATCGTATTTATGTTAATTTACATAAGAATGTACAAATAATAAACTATATATAAACCTTCCCTGAGAAATACTCGACTTAATGGTGAAAACCGCATAAAAATCCGTTGGGTGGTTTAGAAGAAGAAGAGTTAGAAAGTTCAGACAGACACGAAAAGCGACTTTGTTTTATAAGATATAGGATAGGATAACCAAACACAAATACATCTATATATATAAAATCGAAAGGTCACTCACTCATCACGAAATCTCAGAAACTACATGTGCTAGGAATCTCAAATTTTGCATAGGAGTTACTTATAGGACGTAGGTGCTCGCTAAGACGGGAATTTGCAATATTCGACTTCTAAGGGGTTGTTTTTGGGGTCGAAAGTTTGTATGAAACTTCGTTACTACAAATGCTAGGAGTCTCAAATTTTGCATAGACGTCACTAGGACGTAGTCATGGAGACAGAAATTAATAAAAACATAGTTCACGCGGGTAAAACCGCGAGCGGGCCGCTAGTATTCATATAAACGCAATACAGTAAGAATGATATCGATTCACATATAAAGAAAGAACCTTCAACAAAAATGAATGGCCACATTTTATTTCCCAGAGATATGAATAAAATAATGAACAGACATTATTTACGATCCACATTATATAAAGGAAGCGGATAACGTTTATATAAGATAAGATACGATTCCTTTAAGACACATCTGTACCTATCTACCTATGGGAACTGGGAAACAGGTGCTTGGATTGTTTTAACATGGTACTTTTTCATCTTTTTGCATATAGGGTAGATAATTTAGTGTCAAAACACTACGTTTTTAGAGTTATATAAGTTTAAGAAATTATATATTGAATAGTGAAAATCTTGCTGAAAATTTTAGTACACGTTAACACACTTTCGTTTACCATTTTTCGCCGATTTCTGAAGTAGTGGAGCTTAACGCCGCGCTTTGCCTCGATGCTAGAGCGTAGAAATGAAAATATTAAATTTCGTCGAATGGGAATCGAACCCACAAACTGTCGTATTTACAGTAATCTGCTTGTGCCTTGTGAGCAATAAACAATTTAATTCAATATAAAAGTTCCACATAACATTTATTTCGTATTTCAGTACATAATCCTTTGGTAGATTGAAGGATTGGTTTGTATTACACTGGCGCCCACAACCAATAGTTTTTGATCCCACTATCTCTGAGTAAATCCAGGTCGATCGGTCCCGCGGGATCATTGCGGTAAGCTTTGTTATACAAGTATTTTTAATTTTAGTTTTTATTTTTATTTTATAATTCAATTTTAAATTTCTTTTTCAGCTTCATGCTTGAGCAAGGTAACCGCTAAGCAGGGTGAACTTAGTGTCAAGAGATGCCCTTCTTCTTTGGGCACATTCTGCCCGCATTTGAGTGGTGGACGACGATGCCCTTTGTCTTGTTACCAAATTGAGTTAATGAAAATAATTCATTCCCTCCAGTAGGAATCGAAGCCAAATACATTCGCATTTACAGTTATTCTTTGCGCCGCTGAGCCACAAATATAATATTTGTTGAGAAAATAAAAATTATTAACGTTATAATTAATCAAATCCATGACCTTCAATTTGTATTGTAATATAAAGACCTGCCTAAAATGTAAACGTCAAGTAGATTTTTCTCATTTATTTACAAAACACAATATAAAGAATACTCGTACTTCCATTTCATCTCAAAAAGTCCTTTAGGAACATTTCATTTCAATAATATTTGTACGTCGTTGAGGATTTTCAATTATATGAAAAGGGTTTAGGAAAAAGAATTTCTGTACAATAAGTTTTTTTGCATACATATATATTTATATGTAAATGCAAATAATCAAGTTATATTACATTGAAAATGTAATGTAATGCTTTACGTTTTTTTTAATTTTGACATAGGTAGCAAGGGTGGGCAGAAAACCTAGTGGTAAGACTCTCCTTTCCCCTCTTTCTGCCCAATTTAGGAACATTGCGCGTTCGGTGACGTAACTCAACGCAACGCTTTGACTATTTACCAGAAGCGAGGAAATGAAAACATTACATTTTATTTTCTTGGAATCGAACACGCAACCGTCGGCTTTACTTTCACGCTTGTGCCCTTATCAGTCTCGAAATTAAAAATTCCTCTTAGTCTTTTTCTCAACATCGCAGTTACCCACCAGCCAACGGAAATAAATATACTTTAAATACAATAATTTACCCGAGCGGGGAAAGAACTCTCAACTATCGCGTACCAGTACCACTACGCCATAATGGCGTCAACTACATTCTATTTTATTCTACAAGCATAAAGCTTTCTAGATTCAGTTAAAACAACGTTGTTATAAAAGTATTATTTTTACATTTAAAAGACTTCATTCATTCAGTTCATATTCGTTCCAGCATTTAATTCATTACGAAGTATAATAAAGTATAATATTAAAATAAAACATAATATGTTGCGTATTTATTTTATAAATGGCTTACATAATAAAGAAAAATGGGCCGCAACGAGAAACACCTTTTTGAAATGTTCTCTTTTTGTTATTATAATTATTAATGGACTTGGCTCTTTTTGCCCCTCTATCCTTTATATACTAGCTTTTTCCTGCAGCTTCGCCTACGTGATAAAATTGAATTAAATAATAATATAATCTATAAATGAAACATTTTAAATGTCCGAAGTAATTTTGTGCAGGTGCAATGGGTTACATTGAAACGATTAACGTATTTTAATATAGTCTTTAACTGAAGTATCCACATAAAGAACTTTTCATTTCGCACCAGTAGTTCCTGAGATTACCTCATTCAATTAAACAAAATTTTTGATTTTATTAATATAGATTATACAGGTTATATTATAGTAGTACATTTTGTTTACGAAATTTCAATAAAAAGTACCTACTTAATTGTAAAGTACAGTATAGAGTAGAGACAAAGTTTTAAGGTAGAGTTTTGTTTTCTATAGTTTGCGATGGTTTAGATTCGAATTTCATGTTTTAATATAAGCATAATATTAGCTTATATTTTTTTCTTATATTTGCTTAGTTTTGAAACACTAATAAACTTGTAGAAATTAATATTTCATAGCCTTCCCTTATTACCACAGCCAATTTATTGGAAATTAGTATCAGATAGCACAACTACAATATAATAAACATTATCAATATTTATCAACAAATGACTAACACCAATAATTTTTGTCACTATCCGTGCCAGTATAAACAGACATAATAATCGCAAAGTAGAAAATTATATATAAAATTAGGAACAAAAGGCTACAGTGGTATTTAGTTAGTACATACAGACCTACATATATTTGTATGTATGTACGTACATGTCTGAGCGAGGTTCAATGGAACGCGTCAAGGCTGTTGCTAAGTGACTCCACTCGGCCTGAGTACGCCAACTGTGCTGTTAAAACCTATTTCATCATACTTTTAAGCTATTTTTTTAATAGATTTTCATGTTTTTCTTTTATTTACAGTTTATTATTTTTTTGTTGTTTTGTTAATTTACAACAACAATGACAATTCTGTTGTTGTATTTGTAACTATCAGGTTTTAAGTCCAAAACAACAAAAACAAATCACATAAAATAGTAATTACAGGATAATAATATCAATAACTAAAATAATAATAATATATGAAAAAGAAAAATTGGAATAAAAAAAATTAAAATCATTAGATAAAACTGTCATACAATTTAAATTATATAAAAAAAAAATATAGGCTGAAATAGTAAAATTACGCTAGTGTTGTGCAGCAAGCTTGTAAGTGACAGAGTGGAGTGGAGTGAATGGGTCGTAACTTGAGTTTCTGTGAGAGAATGTTTATATTTTAAAGCATTCGCTGCCAGGTTAGACAAAACACGGCGTTTGGTTACGTGACTCAATAAAATTTTCTCTGCCCACCCAGCGAAATGTTAGTTTCGTAAATATTATTGTAGTTTGTGTGTTATTTTCGAAAGTATGTTGAAAATTTCAATCCCACAGAAAGTTATACAATTTAAGTTAAAAATCGTATTGTTTTCGTTACATATCTCCTATAGTATATCTTTTAAAAAGATTAGCAAAAGATTTATTTCTTTTGGGGACACTAGTTTACCTACAAAAAGATACCACGAGGTTTTAGTGTTATCTTTCGTGTTTCTAGAGTCGCAGTGTCTGATAAAAACAACTAAAACGTCTTTATATAAATATCTTCATATTTCATATTATAATCCATTATATCGATTATATGACTATAGTAGTTTATGCCCCAATAATTATGTCTTTCCTGTGACATACTTACAGTGTGATACAATTTTACTACTATGAGTACAATAGTAAGTAATTTGTACTTTTATTATTTAAAATTACTTATTTTTTTAGCATAAATCATTATTACTCTTTCATATAAAAAAAAAACAAATTGTGTTTTGTCAAAAAAGCGCGGCGTTCAGTTCTGTCACCCAACACACAATGTTTGACACATTATGGAGAAGGAGTATCTTAACGCTAGGTTCCCTCTTATATGCGGGATAACGAATGAAATAGAAAAAAAAACTTCTTTTATACTCAAATAGAAAAAAAATTAAATGACTTCAAGTCAATTTTTACTTCAAATTAAACCTAATTACGGTGACGGTACAGTATTTTTCAATGGACGTGTGAACTTTTCATTTGTAAATCTAAAGCAATATATACTTTATGTAGTAAAAAATAAAGTTGATATTGCAATGTAATAAATAGGGAGTGCACTTATAGCCGACGCGTCGTTTTATTATGCTTTTAGGGATTCTGGTTTGGATTTTTTTTATCCATTTCGAAATTTTTGTAGGAAAAAGACTTTTTTTATCCGTTTTTGTATCTATATACCTCTAGAACATAGCAGGGTAGGCAGAGAGAGCCTAGTAATATGAATAAAGTGCTTTTTCTGCTTTAAGCCTTTTTTGGAAGTGTATGTGTATGGTGACAGAAGCCAATAGCACCTCGTTACTTTTATACATATTTCCCTTACTTCTAAAAAATATAAATTATTTTTCTTCGTACTACAAGAGATTTGCACAAGAATAGAAAAGAATAGAATAACTATAAACATATGTAAATTGCCATGTCGACGTATCCGACCTAAATCCCACTTTGAAAATTGCATATTTCATAATGCATAACAAAACTGAATTTGTTTCACACAATATTAGTACTTATTCCATAGATGTAAAGGTTAGAGTTGTTTACGGGTATTTAGCATAGGATGTTTTCATATTACTCAATAACGCTTTGAACCTGAGCTTTTCAAGTATAGAAGTTCAAGGGTCTTTTTAATTGTGAATAATATGTATTTGTTTTTAAGTATTTTTTGTTTGTATAAATAAGTTGTGTTGTTTTTGCAAATTGTTTGTAGTTAATTTTTTTTAATTCACTATGTATCTCACATATTATCCTGGATAGGCAAAGGGAACCTAGTCGTAGTGATATGATACTCCGTTCCCCACGCACCAATATATGTGAGATTTGATAAACTGGAAACTCTGAATTTTCTTACCCTTAGATGGCGCAGAGGCAAAAAGTGTGATTGTAAACGAGACTGGTTGTGGGTTCGATTCCAACTAGAGAAAATGAAATATTTGTTTAAATTTATATTCTACCTGATATGTGCGGGATGCAGAGAGTAGCTGATTTTTTTAGATAAGTATAAAAATAGTTTCTAGCATTAAACTACGAAATAACTAAAAATTGTACCTATGCCTCTATCTTGTAACTAGGTGCCCGAGGATTGAAAAAGAACGAAGAAATGAAAATTTAGGTTCCCTTTGCCTACTCTGCTATATAAGGGATACAGCGTAAAGCTAAAAAAAACTATATATAAGTTAAAATTGAATTCACAACCATCGTTTCCAGTTAGATGTCTTACCTTTAAGTTACAAGACCGTCAACAGTCCGTTACATATTTCACATAATGTATTCTAAGTAGATAATAATAATTTGTAATTTTATCTTTAAATGAGAAAATCTCGCATTTTATGGTAAAATTATGGAAAAATTGTGTTGTTTTACATTTTAAGTGCGAAGACTGTTTAACAACAAGAAATAGATTACATTTGTATATTTTTGTGTTTTATTTTTTTAAAAATAAATAACAATAATGGCAAAATTGGTCAAAAGTGAAAAACTGAGTGTCTGTCGGTCTGTTAATACTAGGTTCCCCGGAACCTATTCTTTAAGCCAGTGTTAAAAAAAATATAAGGTAAAAATAAATTACTAAAATCAAATCGACTTCAAATATCTATAACACCTATTATGATCCCTCCAGAAATATGTGGGTAAGCAACGCATCTCAAAAACTACTGAACTTAATTTGATGAAACTTAGCCCGGTATTTAAAAGCCACTCTCAAGTCTTAGATCTTAGTAAGTTGAGATGAGTATACGGTATATCTGATATAAATAGGTAAAAGAGGAACGTATAGATATGACCTTTAGTTTGCGAGAAATTTGTGAACAAACATATAAACTTACGAAATTTGGCAAACATATTTATGTACTTGTGAACTTAAATACAGCATCACACGCGCACTATACTATTAAACTGTCACATATCTACACAATGTTAAACTAATTATCTCCTTTATTTAAAGTTGGTTAAATAATGGCCCCATTAGTCGCCAGCACGCCCGAGCGGGGGCGCCGAGTAATTAATAAAGTAATAAATCGATAAATAACTTTTTCACTGTCATACATTTATGTAACTCTGACAGCAATAAAAATACCAATCGTCTTCACGGTATGTCGATATTATTTGTAATGATCGAATGTATAACATTGTTATATTTGAGCTTTACGCTGTATTCCGCATGGAAGAGGGTAAGCCAAGGGAGCCTAGTGTTAAAACACTCCGCTCGCCACATTCGCTAAAATCTGGAGGCAATGCGTGTTGAGTTGAGCGGAATTCAACGTTTTTGCCTCGACATGAGAGCGAAGAAATCAAAATATTAAAGATTAAGAAATGCCTCTCGAGTGGGAATCAGAGCTAGAGCCTGCCGCGTTTACAGTCTCGCTCGTGCTTCGGCGCCATGACTGGCGTGAATTAGAAACGTAGTGTTTTGGAACAAACTTTATGCTGTAATTAGCAGGGTAAGCAATAAGTGGCGAAACTCTATGCGAGGAAGAGCTGAAAAATAATCCACAACTATCACAAGGACAGATTCCCCACCACTACGCCACTGTGGCCAAAAATGCCAACGCCAAGCTTTATTTTCTTACCAGAGCGAGAAAAATGAACTCATTCCCCATGTAGAATTCGAACCCATAACCTCCCCGATTATAGCCTTGCACTCTACAATATCATACATTCAAAAATGACAACTGAGCCATAAGAGCAACACAAAAAGCTTTTCTCTACTGAAAACAAAAGCAATAAAAGTTGTAACAACATGCGATGCGGTCACGATGCGTCACTCAGAATAGCTGTATGCGGTCACAGGACAGTACTAAATGAGTTATACATACAAATATAACTGTAAAGTCGTAGGTTTGGTTCCCGCTTGGGTATATTTTTGTTGGGAAAACGGTAGACGAAAAATAAGTACTATGTTATAATTTGTTTTTCAATAAAAAGCTGCCAATTTACTATTAAAAATAAATGTATTAAATATATAACCAATATAAGTTTTAATCTATGCGACGTTTGTGAGTTCGATTCTCACTTGTTGAAGTGAATTATTTTAATTTCCTCGCTCTGGTAACAGGATAAAACGCGGGGTTGAGTTTTGCCACTCGACACGTAATGTTACTAAAATCCGGAAGTCCGCGGTGAACGGAGTGTCTAATGGTTCCCTCTGCCTTTTAGGATATGAATAGCTAAACTATTGGTTTTATCGATATCTCAATACATTTTTTATTTTTTAGTTTCAAGCTGCAAACCCGCACATATCAGGGTAGGCAGAGGAAACCTAGTGTTAAAGACACTCCGTCTCGTATTTCATTCCCTGGAGTAAGATTGGAACCAACAAGTATCGTATTTACAGTCGTACACTTGTCTTCGCGCCTCGACTGTCCTCCACGAAAAGTGAGGAACGAAATATCTCAATACAAATAATCTTGAAATTGAAAGGATATTTAAAATTATAACCATTTTCCACCACTTAACATATATAACATAGTGTTAAGCTATGTCTTTAGCCCTTTCTATATTTGCGTTAGAAAGCTTCGTCAACTTCTAAATAAGCTAATAGCGGCCATTTCGCAATTTACAAGCCCTTTGTTCAGTGACCACAGACCGCTAGGTCGAGTTCGAGGTGTTGTATGAACCACAACGTATGTGGTCAAGGAATATTTATGATGAGTTTTATTTGTCGTAAACCTGAAACGTGAGGGTTGCAGGTTCGATTCCCAATCGGGGGTACTTTTGTAAACTTAAAAATTATATAAAAATTTTCATGATATGTCGGTTATTTCAGCCATTCAAATGTCTCGAAAATTGGGCGGAATGTGAAGATTGAAGTGTAATAACACTAGGTTCACTCTGAGAACCAGACTATTTGCGGGAAACGTGCGTACGTAAAGCAAAAAATATCTAATGTAAGAACCTCTGACCCCACTAAGACACTTCCGTTGCTCTCATTCCCCTTTCCACGGAATTCTTGAGGCGTTGCGTGTTGAGTGGGTGTACTTAACGCCGCGATTTGTCTCGTTATCAGAGCGAGAAAATGAAAATATAAAATAATCCATTTTCTCGATTAGGATTCGAACCTACAGGCTGTAGCGTTGATAATCGCTCACTTGTGTCACTGGACCACGACTGCTCTTAAATTAAAAATAAATAAGTGTTACGCAACATGTTCTTGGAAACTCTCCCGTTTTTGCAAAACTTTTGATTCTTGAGCTCAGAGTTTTCATCGATAATTTAATTATTCAACGTAAACATAATTTTCCAATGCGGACCAGAAGTTCCTGAGATTAGCGCATTCAACCAAACAAACTCTTCAGCTTTATAATATTACAACACATTTAAGTACTATTAAAAACATCTAAAACACTTAAAAAAAGAGAAAACACCCCAAACATTTAGGTCAATATTGAACTAAATTAAACATTAACTATTTGTTTTTATTTACCATAGGTATCGTCAAAGTTCGCCGTCGCCCTACCTAGAAACAGAAAGACAGTCGTAAAGCATATTACAACTAAAATTATCAATTTCATTGGAAAATCTCGTTAAAATACAAATATAAACTGTTTAAAACTATATTATTATACATAAAATATACTATGAATCATATTTCTAATTAACTTACTTGTATACTAAAATTTTAATATCATTTTAGATATTAATTATCATTTCTTAAGTTAGATTCTTATACCTTTCATCTTAACCAAGTTACTTTATTGTATTAAATTGAGACATCAAGGTCACCTTTAACGTTGTCATGGCAACGGGAGATCCCTAACTGCATACAATGGTCGTAGGTTCAAATTCAAATAGGTACCATTCGAAATATTTTTCTCATTTTGTCTATTTTAGCGTTAAATTTAGGTTAGCAAAGTCGACACGCGATTTCCCCTGCTGTGAAAGTATCTTGGTTATTGCCTGCGGGATAAAGCGTGAAAAATGCAGGATAAGACGTGGAGGTTTTTGCCCTCACGTCTTACACATCTATTTTTATCACATTTTTAATGAAATAATATCATAAAGTATTATACGTTTTTTTCTACATTACTTCAATGAAATCAAGTTGAAATTATAACACGATTGCAAGTACTAGAGTTATCAAGATCGTACGCCATAGAAACTTGTTTAACAACCCTAATCGTGAATTCATATTTATAAAATAATAAAGTATAGGCACTTTCTGACGTACTGCTGGAGCTGTGCAGAATAAACTATAGCTACAGAGATGATATAAGAAAAGGGTTTTTTCTAACGTCTTTCTTCCTAGCAATATTTTTCTGTTTTCATGAATTAGAAAATATGTACTGAATCTACCAAAGCAAATGAAATTAAAATACAATAAACAGGTTTATAACTCAAAATGAACGGGGAACGGAGTGTCTTAACACTGTGTTCCCTCTGCCTACCCTGCTGTGTGCGGGATACAGCGTGAAGCTGATAACTCAAAATTTGAATAACATCTGCAATCAATTTGAGAAATAATTTAAGCAATTTAGGATTAATAAATTTTTTTGGAGATCGGTTAGGTGTAGCGCCATAATGTTTAACTACAAAGGCAACGGTTGCTGGTTAGATTCCCACTGGGGGGGAATGAGTTATTTTCTTATTTCTCGCGCTGGTCACGAGACAAAGGAACATTTGAGAAAATTTAATTTTAATTAAAAAAGGGTTAAAATAACATTATATTTAAAAAATATATGAATGAAATACCCGATGCCATTTCTACAATTCAATAGTCGCGCGGGCTGACGCGGTCGTTGACTCCCCCCGCTGCATCGCAATACTAGAGGTACCCACGTTTGAGATCTTCAAACATTTCATATCTCAAGACTGAACTAAAGACGTTATTACTTAAGATGAATTGCTTCTTAATGCTTTATTTACTTTAAAATAATTATATAGCTTCGTGCTATATTCTGCATGTACAGGGTAGACAGAGGAAACATAATGTTAAAACACTCCGTTCCCCTACTTTTAGCTCAGTTTTCAATATATTGTATGTTGGGTGGCTTATGCGATTGCAGCGCATTCGCTTGTAACTCAGCGAAGGATGAAAATACTTCATTCCCCCAAAGTGGGAATAGAATCTACAACTGCGGCGTTTACAGCCAGACGCTTTGGGCCACGATGGGCTCATCATTTACTAGTTTATTTGCGTAGATAGTACAGCAATTAAACATTTAGTATTAAAACACTACTTTCTCGATATTCCGTTCAAATTCCAGTATTAGGTAAGTGGCGAAACTCAACGCCGCACTATTATTATTTACCTCTTAGCTAAACATAGTTTATTAAAGTAAGTTTGTATATAAGCCATTAGGTTACGGAGTATATTATTAGTTATGATGTCGCCTAATTAGGACGTGTTAAAGAAATGAAGAGAAAAATATTTTTATTCTTTGATCTTTTTAGGTAATACTTGACTTTGGATTTAAGTGATTAAGGCTAGGCAGAAGAAAGACTAATTATAAGTAAAATGTGGGAAATACAAGTTCTAATTATTGTGTCTAGCTGTAATGTTAGATTATCATTATCATATCATTGTAAAGCTATATATCGTATAGGTTTAATTTAATCATTAGTGGAGAACAGCTTTTGCTTCACATTGTATCTCACATATGGGCTAGGCAGGAGGAGCTAAAACACTACGTTCCCCACGCACGATTTATATTATTATCAGAGTGATATAATGTAAATTATTCATTCTTTCGAGTGGTCACCCTCGGCCTCTACTGTAATATGACGATGTATTAATCTATACAAATCTCTTAAATTAACTTTTTAATATTATAAAGTAGATTTAAATTTAACTTAAAATATAATCTTAGCATTAACTGCAAGCCTAAGTTGGTATAACTGTATTTAAAGATGGCGCCCATTACAAGCGTAGATATGAGATGCGATACAAGATGTAGATAGTGTATTAATACGCGGGACTAGCGAAAGATGTCAGATAGACCGTTTCAAAGAGATTAAAGCTTTGATTAGAGTTGGGAATAGCAATTTGTTCTTTGTTGGTTATATGACTAAACCATGGTGAGGAAAATATCTGTTTTTTTATTTAAAAAAAAGGTTTTTTTGTAAACGTGATGGCTTGTGGGTTCGATTCTGATTTGGAAAAATGTATTATTTTCGTTTTCCCGCTCTGGTAACAACACAAAGCAAGGAGAAATGAAGTTGTGGCGTTGGATACCCTCAGTGGATTTTTTTTAATTTCCTTGCCCTGATAACGCGAACGTGAGACAAAGCGCGGTGCTGAGATCCGCTCAACACGCCTCTAAAATTCGACGGAAAGTGGGGGAAGTGTCTTCACACTAGGTTACATCCTGAAGTAAAAATGGAATATCCTTAAAATAAATAATAGAAATAACACACATCATATACATACTTATTTTAATATATAAAAATATGTATTGTTAAATGCGTCAATGCGGACATAGCATCGCAACACTGCATTTCACAACCTTGAGGCTTGAATGAAATACTTTTCACATGTCCTCCACATACCGGATACTAAATAATTTGAGGCTGATAAAAAAAAAGATAAAATTTTAACTGTTTTTAATGACAACTAATTTACTCTTTCCTGTGACTTCGTCCGCGAAGATTTTAACATAAATAAGTATGAATTCTTTCACTTACGTTATCTTCACGTATCTCATTCTACATAGAAAACACGGTTTTTTTTAATAAAACTATAATTAAGATATATCTTGTGAAATGATCTAATCTAATCTTAAATATAAAAAGCTAATTAGTTATTTAATTTTGGCTTAATCTCGTTTAAAATATTTATAATATGTATGTATTAGCACTTATCTTGTTCATTATAATTAACTAGATAACGCTCTTTTAGAGTTCTGTTTGTTTTACTACATTACTTTTTTCGGTAAAATCGAAGTATAAAATAATAAGAATATAAAATACATATACTTTAGCTTAGTGGTAACGCGCGCCACTTGGACGGTTTCCAAGTGGCGCAGGTTCAAATCCGTTAAAATTTTTATACGTCTCTAAAAAAGATTTTTTCTTTCCTAAGTTTGAAATAACGCTTTAAATTTTTTAAATTATAAAATACACATGTTAGTAAATTAAATTGAATAAAAAAAAAAAGATTTCCATCTATCGTTAATATAGAAAGTACAATATGCATTATTAATGCATATAGTAATAACGTTTAAAAGCTATTGTAGATATTGGCCTTATATATCTTTAAAACAACCATAATTTTGGTTGTAATATAAAAAAATCATAATTACATACAAAAATTACCTTTATAAAAAACGTAAGTTACTTATTTTATCCAGTTGTCTGTTCACAATTCCGGAAATACATATTTAAATTGTAAAATTGCATCCTCTAGCAAAAATTAAAGAGAGTTAAGTCTTTTTTTTTTCATTAAAATGGTAATAAGTGCTGATAATGAGCGCTGGAATAACATTTAGTATACTAGTCAGCTTCACGCTGTATCCCGCACACAGCAGGGTAGGCAGAGGGAATGTTAAGGCACTCTGTTCCCCAATTTCCGCTAAATTTTGAAGTCATTGCGTGTTGAGTGCGAAACTTAACCCCGCGCTTTGCCTCGACACCAGAGCGAAAAAATGAAAATATAATTTAGTATATTAGTGAAAAGTAGAAAATGATCGCTAGATCGCTCTATACTCTACTTTAAACAAGAGAAACGTGTAGCGAAAACCTATGACACAACATATAGCATAGCAAGAAATGAAAACAATCCTAATTAAGGCCTACGTAAAATATTAATTATATTTCACATGTTTCAAGTTACTTTACTACAGTCACTGATGTATTAATGTGATATCACAATTATTATGTACTCTCGTAATTTACGTTTACGCTAGCGTCTGTAGAGAACGTGTGTTAGTGCAGTTAAAAACTAGGCTAATGCGAAATGGTCGATAACTGTATATAATTAGTGGTTGCCATCTATGCAACGCTTCGAAAGTTTAATGGATTTTATAATTTAGTGCGAGATGTAGCGAAATTAGATATATGTGGCACAGTGGTTGATTAAGATAGTTGGGGGTTCATGTTCATTTTATAGTACTGAATAGTATGTTTGGTTAAACGCGCTAATCTCAAGAATTAGTGGCTCGAATTGAATTTGTGTAACTTGGAATGATTTTCATTTCTCGAGTGGGAATCGAATCTACAACCTGTTGCATTTACAGTCACAATTTAAATTAAAATATTTTCGCTCTAGTTGTCTAGTAAAGCGAGGTGCGGTGTTTAACATCACAACAACTGTTTCGGATGTATTGGGTACTAGCGCTTAAACTTTTACAATCAATGTTAGTTCTTGAGATTAAGGCGTTCAACCAAACAAATTCTTTATTTTATAATACAAATTTAGGTATAGATATAGATTTTTAAACATAAATACATTCAATTGAGTCCGCTTCAAAAACATAACGACAACAGAGTCATCATTTCTAAGCAATTTTGACAACACAAGTGAGTGAACCCTACGCGTGTTCAATTGCCGTGGCTGATTGTTGCATGCCCCATGCATTACTTGATTGCATTCAATTTAAACTTTAATACAACCACTTAAAGTTCAAAATCCCATGAAAATTGAACTGCATAATTTGACAAATCCACAATTTTCAAGTGCAGTCAGGATGCGCTTTAAGCTTTGGTAATAAGATTGTATTTGTATTGATTTGAGTGAACGGTAAATTTCTTTAAAGGAATATTCTTGGTGCCCCCGAAACCGCATTTTAATTGATAAAAACGGGGGGGTTAGCTATAAATACCTACACTTAGTTAGCGATGAGGGACCATTGAAAATTTGAAATAGCTTTATACACGAAAGAGCTGTCAGTTAGCGGAGAACTGAGTGTTGACGTTTTTGTCGGGTAAGCGAGGGTTATGTGACGTCGATGCTCTTTTTTTTATTTGTTTTTTTTTTAATGTTATGATATTTTAAAGCGTTGGTAGTATGATTAATATGACGATTTTTTATTTTATTTTTTTCTAATTTCTCGTTGTAGGTACGTTTAAAAATGCACAAGAACCTAATGATAAAACATTCCATAGTTTATTTTCGGCTCAATTTTCGAGACATAGCATTTTCAGTGGAGTAACTTAATACCTTCCTTTATTTAAATAAAAAATAACATTTAACCAAGTAGGAATCGAGCCAGTCCGGCCGATGCACCACACGAACTTATTTTTATTTATTTACTGTTTTTAAAATTTATTAAGTGTTAGCTATTATTAGTTAGTGTTTTACATTTTAAATTGTAATTTAGTACATACATTTTAAAATATCGTACCAAATATAGCAACTGGAAGAAAAAAACAGAAATTTCTTATCATAATTAATATTTAACTATACATTTTATAAGTCTAATAAATTATTCCTCACAAATATAATAACATACTACACCTTCCCTTCAAACATTACTTTGAACCACACAAAAACGTATCCTTACATATCTTCACCAACTTCTCCAAGCTTATTACGTATGCTAGTATACCGGGTACCGGGTAACCGGTATCGCTAACCTTGACTACAGTGCGCTATATAAAGTATGACTTACGAGTTGCGCTTGCGCATGCCACGCCTTGTATGGAATAGACTTGATGTTATATATTTAGAGCCGATGGTTTTGTGTTCGATGCTTATTCGGGGGATTATGGTATTTTTTTTAGCTTCTCGCTTTAAATAGACAATGTATGGCGCTAGGTTTTGCAATTCAACACAGAATGTCTCGGAAAATGGAGATTAAAGATTTTTAATACATTACGTTCGCTCTGCCCACCCTGCTGAATGATATTGATGAGTGGAGAGAAAGAAATAATTTGAATTGCAGTTTAATTAATACTGAAGTTTCGTATAAAAAAATATATAAAAAAATAACGTTCTAGTTAATCAAATAAGTTATTATTTATTATTGAGTCACGTCAAACTTCGGATGCGGTTGTTAAGATTTCTATTGTTCGTATAATATTGTTTTAGAGGCCGTAGTGACGCAGCGGCACAAGGGTGTGACTGTAACGCGACGGTTGCGGGTTCGATCCCCACTCGAGGAAGTGAAATATTTATTTACGTTTATATTTCCATTTCTTCGCTCTGTTGTCGAGGCAAAGCGCGGTGTTGAGTTCTGCCACTCAACACACAATGCTTTCATAAATTCGACAGAAAGTGGGGAACGGAGTGTCTTAACACTAGGTTCCCTTTGCCTACCCTGCTATGTGCAGGAGACAACGTGAAGCTGTTTTTTTCTAATATTGTTTTCATTTTAGATGTGTAAATGTGTATAAGCGTAGATAAAGAGAACCTAGTGTTAAGATACTCTGTTCCTCCTATATTTTTAGGCATTTTGTGGGTTTTATCCTATTTTATGACAATTTTTCTCGATATTGTTGAAAAAAGTACCACACAGTTATAAGTGCCACCAGTAAATTATAACCAGTAAGTTAAAAAAATATTAAAGATTAAATATATAAATAACTGTTAAGTTGAGTTAAGAAGTTGCATATCATTTTACCAAAATGCGCGACGCAAGGAGGCTATACTACCAATGTATTGTTTATCAGTCTATATTTAAACATCTTAATATCCTATGAGCCTTGTTTCGGTTTTAGTTTAATTAATCAACCCGGTTGTACCACATTTTCTAATAGCTAATTTACAAATTAAACCTCTAAAACATGAACGCGTACCCTACATCAAATAATTAAAGTACCAATACAAAGATCGACGTCACTTCCATACAAAAAAAACCAATACTACCAACTTACACACAATAATGAAATATACACAAGTGTGGCATGAATGAATCGCGTGTAAAACTACCGAGCGGGCTCGCGGGCTGTGGCGACAGTGACCTTGCCCCCCCGGCATCGCACGCAAATTGTTGAACCGCTGGTGTGCATTTCCCGGTTCCCCTTTTTGTCATCTTCAATTTTACTTTTTTAAGTTTTATGCTGTATCTCGCATATAGTAGGGTAGGCAGGGGGAACTTAGTGTTAGGACACTCGGTTCTCCATTTTCCGACGAATTTTCTAGTCATTGTTTGCCGAAAATAAACACTTACGCTTAATTTTTATTAATACAGCCAGGAAATATGGCTACAGTGGGAATTGAACTCACAATCGTCGCAAATTCCAGTAAATTTGTTTTATTAGCCTAAAGTCAGTCAGTCAATCCGTCTAACAAGGTTTCAAAACAATATATATGTATATATATATATACAGAAACCTATGTACAGTACGATTTTTAAATGCTAAGTGAATCAAGCACTAAAAAGGTTAAAAAATTGAAGGACTGTTAAGTACGCAGTAAAATGATTTTGAAGTAGAACTGTAGGGGTCGCGACTCTAGACACCCCTCGCCTCTAGAGACGTTTAGTTTAATTAAATACATTTTTGACATTAATGGAATAGCTTTATGTTTTTCTCCTATATTATATAGGTATTTTTAATATTTTTTTATTAATATAATAAATAAGCATACGAAGCAAAAAAATATTTTAAAAAATATATTTTTAATATTTATTTTCATCAACTTTTATTATTAAACTAGCTAAGTTTTTTTTATTTTTTTTTTTTTATTTTTTTTATTAAACTGATAATTTTCTTATGTATTTCGCTATATTCATAGAAAAAAATATACTCAGTAAAATAATTTTCATATCATAGTCATACCCCGAAATGGAGATTGAACTCTCAACCATCACTTATACACTCAGGAAGCACTCCCTGTACGTTTCGTTGGCAATTCAGGACAAATTCTTTCTAGCTTAACTTCATAATGCTTAACAGTTATGGCCAAGAATATTTTATTATAAACAGAACTTGAAGATTAAAAAATGAAATAATAAATAAGGTTTATTACTTTTTAACCGATTTTTTAAGTAGTAATTTTCATTTAAGTCTTCTAAGTTTAAATTTAAAATTCATTCTTTGTATAATATACTCGTACGTTACAACGCCAACTTTGTTGACACTATCGTGACTCAGTCAAGTTTATTTTTAAATTCGTTATGGTTGTGAGTTCGATATTCATATGGAAAAAGCTAAAATATATTATCAATTCCATGTGTGACAAAATGTGGCGTTAAAATCCATAATACAAGACACAATGTCTTAAAAAAAATACGCTGACGTAACATTTAAATATTTTTTTTCCTACTTCATCAAGAAAAAAGTGCAAAATTCTTATTAAGACAAGAGCTATAATTAAAGAGCATAATTTTAAAACTTAGCCTAAGGCTTTCCAGCTCCTTGGGCTCGACTCGTGGGAATAAGAGATTATTTATATAAATGACTAACTTTTACCTACGACTTCACCTCCGTGGTTTAATGGAAGGAGAAAGAGTCGGGACGGGACATAAAACAACGCGATGGCTCGGAGCTTCACTTCCTTTACATCTTGAATTTGGGCGAAAAGCAGAGAACGGAGGGTCTTTACACTATTGTCTACTTTCTATGTAGGCTGTTTAAATTTCAGAACATAATTTTACAAAATAAGCATTAGCTATAAATAAGTCTGTAATGGGAACAAAAACATGACAAAAAGCGAAATTATTCCTATTTACCTCAAATTGCCTGTTCACAATTCACGATGTCAATTTAGTCATTAACGTTACTTTGTTGCGCAGGTGGGTAATGGTTGGCTGCACATGAGAGTCGTGGATTCAATTCACACTAGCAGGAATGTTAAAACGTAACCTACGGCGTTAAATTACGCAGCAAAATATCTAAAACTTAAGATTGCTTACTGTGTAAAATACAGAAAATGTGCTATGAAAGGTAACCTTATAAATTCTCTATGAAAAATCACTACGTATATGGATAACGTCTTACTTAGATTATCACGCTGTAACCCGCATATAGCAAAGTAGGTAGAGGGAACCTACTATTAAAATACACCGTTCCCCACGCACTACCCAATTTTCGAGATTATACATTGCCAAACCAAAATAAGGAAATGAATATAATTGATTCCTCTGACTGGGAATCAAAGAACCCACACCCAACGCTGTCAGGCGCTGTACCACGACGGTCTATAGAATAATATCTACATTAATGATAGTTACAGTTAGTTAGTTGTTAGACAAATTAATCTTTCTTTCAGCACTACTTGGAATATCACGCTCTGCTGGTGTAGAGATGAAGCAACTCTTAAAGTCAATCAAGCCTATCGAAAGGAAATTACAATTTTAATATTTTTTTTACTCGGAGTAGTAGAGAACTGAGTGAACGATCATTGTTTTTTACGTTTTCACTTAAACTTACTTGTATGATTGTGCGTGTACCTACCTATGTGTGTGTAAAACTCAAAAAAAATTTAAAAGTTTTTTAAAATTTTCTTTTCATATATTATATGTATAGTGTATATATGTTAGAGTCATTTAGTAAATATAATTAAGTCTGGGTTTTAATGTAGTAATTCTTCTCGGTAATCCAACAGGCGGAGAGAATCGGTCTGGTTTTATATGAACTACTTACAAGCCTAGTAATACTAGAAATGTATTTTGTTTTAGTCTTTAAACAAAGTGTATTTTGTGTTAAATTATGTTTAATTTTATTCCCCTAAATAAAGATTGAAACAAAACCTGCATAACGATGACCTGGAAGTTACGTAGTTTAGCATCTTATATATAAATATCTTAGTGAAATGTATAATTTTCTAACTTCAGATAGTCCTCTTTGACAGCTCGGTGTGTCCTACAATCTAGCCTCAAGAGAATACTTGAAATTTACAAGTTGAAACTTCCGTTCATTCACAAGAGATTAGGATAGACATTTTTATTCTACTTTTTTTTTTTTTTAAGTTTCACGCTTTAACCCAAAGCGGTAGTCAGAGAGAACGGAGCTACAGACTCTATGGTCTCTACATGTCTTATTCGCTTTCTTGGTTTATATGTGATCTTCCTCCAGTATCCACGAAGGTTAACCAGGGTTCTCTCCCTGTCTCTCTTACCGATAAACCGTGCTTCATATATACTTGCCACTTACGCGGCGCGGCGTTGTGTTCCGTCAGTTTATTGAACTGATAGCAAATTGAAAATGGAAAGAGTGTTGTTATAGATAGATATTACCAGTTGTTTTTATTCTACCCACAAAATGTAGGATAAGCGTGAGAATAAAAAAAAACATTTAATGGACAGAGCATAATAACTGTATAGTATGTCGCGAAGGAAATAGCAATTTAAAAAAAAAAGGAGTAGACGTCGCGTCGCCTCCATTGATCCAACTTTTTGTAGTGTGTAACCTGTAATAGTACAGGTTCCTTTTTTTCTATATGTACATAGTACTTACACGTATCCTTAGGATTCTAAGAAAAGTAATATTTTTAGCATTCCATAGCGAAATGGTAGAAAGATTATAGATTCGTCACTTTATTTATTAGAAGATCTTCTGTCAACAACGCGGCGTTGAGTTAAGCCACTCAAAACGAAATATCTTAAATTCCGGCGGAAAGTTGAGAACTGAGTGTCTTAACACTAGGTTCCCTCTGCCTTCCCTCCTGTGTGGGATATACTATAAAGGTAAAAAAATATAAGCGAGTATATTATATGTACTAATAGATATATACATATATCTATGAATAGATAGATACACGACCACACTTGGATCTGATCCCTATAAAGATACGCGATATTATCAGTGCTATACTATTATTTTCCTAAATGACCCATTGTAGGGAAATTGTTGAACGTTGTTCTTGATATTATATCTATTTAACAGCTACTTTCCGTATGTGGAACGGCAACTTTATTTTATTTTTTTTCTTTGAATTTTGCAGTGTTCTATATCTGCTTTTTCCATTTTTTTCTTAGGGAAAAACTTATTTATTCGTCCGTAGCATACAAAGTAGGGTAATGTATATCTAAAAAAGGACGAAACAAAACAGTTTTAGATAAATTAAAAGGACAAAAATATGTAGACACATTCCATCTCTTTCTCGTACAACGTCAGTAGTGAATGACGTCATTTGTCCCTAGCACTCTTATCTTATCAGCAATATTAAAGCGCTATCACTTCATTACTATTATAGCATTTAATTAATTTCTTTTATTGTTATAGATTAGTACCCAACTTCATTTGCGTGGACTATAAGCTGTAAAATGAAAAATATATTTTTTATCGTTTCTGTAGGAATTTGAGGAAATCCTTCCAAAGTGCTCCCCTAATCCCTATACTCCTTAACCTATATATGTCTAATAGTTTTTATAATCTTACGGTGACATATATATGCCAAATTTCGAATAAATTTGTCTGTGCATTGTCTTTCTGTCACTCATTAACCTAACGGAGAGAATAAAAAATGTATATATATAATTCCAACACACCAACGAATGTCTTTTACATTCTTCAATTTAAAACTTTAGGAGTTATTGGGTGGCGTCCCTTTTAAGGTTATCGAAGTGAGATCTTTATGGAAATAGGGCGAAGCGATCGACACGAATGTATAAGGCCGCCACCCGCCAATGAAGAAACTAAAACTGGTTCAAAATATATAAAGTCTTGTTTATCTATCTATTTATACTTAAGTATATAAAAATATTTTACTTGCAAGTATTACATTTTTAAGAGTCCCCACACAACAGGGTAGGCAGAGGGAACTTTTGTGTAAAAGACCTTCGTTTCCCACTTTTCGTCGAATTCAAGAGGTATTGCGTATTGAGTGGCGGAACTTAACGCCGCGCTTTGCCTCGACATCAGAGCAAAGCAATCAAAATATAAATTTAAATAAATATTTCATTTTCTCGACTGGGGATCGAACTCACGACTAGTCGCGTTTACTGTCACACACTTGTGCCCTTGCTCCACAAATGGCCTCATATTCCTTACATATCGTCCACTTAACGATACTTTATGTATTGATTGGTGGAACTGAACGCCGCGCTTTGTCGTCTTATCAGAGCGAGGAAGTGAAAACTATGCGTTCCCCAAGTAGGAATCAAATTCACAACCGTCGCGTTTACAGTCGCTGTCGCACTGCACATCGACGAGTTCGATAATTTAATATATTTTTTCATTTAAAATTTACGATATGTATGTACGTACGCACGTTGGAATGAGTTATGTGTTACAATTAATGTATTCTTAATTGTATTTTACATCGTTAGTTTGTATAACACGTTCAGAAAGTAATTTGAACTATTCATTTTTTTTAATTTGAAATTACAATCGACATGTGTAACATTTACCTTATAGGAGACAAAGAATGCTATAGAATAAATTAAATAAAAAATATAAAGCCTTATACAGACGATTGCAAAATACACACCGTTTCATAAAAGGACTAGGCGACCTCAAAGTTCCAACTCTATTGAATCGCCGACTTGACTTTTATTTAATTTCTAAATGTGTTTACGAGAAATGGTAAGATGTACCCACCTAACAAATTTAATAACAGACCGCTGTATCGGTATCACAAGCTATCTTAGAACGGATATTGCGTCGTGGAAAATAGCACTTTTATAATTTTATATATTTCCACGCGTCGTTCGTTCATTACTTCAAAGCAACTATGTTGATAGAGATTTTTTGATATTGTATAGTAATGGAAGTGACCTAACTGAAAATTTTCAATTTGTAGGAAATTTGTACTAATATTATAATATTTGAATTGGTTTAATGAAATATGTATAATATATATAAAAATACACGGGTACGAAATATAAAAATTAAATAGAAAGAGAAAGAAATATAAAAATAAAAAGTTCCTAATAATTATAGAAGTGACTTTTTCATTCAGTATCTATTTAGTTTTCAAAATCTGAAATTATACTTCACTTTACCACATGCTTAAGGACATACAATAAGAGTTTAGTGTCAAGACACTCCGTTCCCCTCGAAACCACAACGATCGAGCTATAATCCTTTGTAAATAATAATTAAAATATCTATATATACCCCATTACAGCATTAAAATGTATGGTAAGAGTAAATGAGCAGAAAGCGAATCGTTGGAGCTATAAGGTTTCATTGCGAACATAATTTAATTTCCATTGTTTTCAATGTAATGTAGAACTGTATTTCTATTTGTGTTGTAGAATGGAGGAATGTTAAATCATTATTTTTTACTTTCACGCTGTATCCCGCACATAATAGGTAGGCAGAGTGTTAAGTATTAAGAAATTCCGTTCACGCATTTTCCTATTATTTTTAATATTACCAGAAATTCTCTAGTAGTGCTGACGTAGCGTTGTGCGCCGCGTAAATCCGTATATTAATTACTCTGTGCAATAATGCAAGAATTTTATATACCTACTAGCAACCCGCTCGTGGATTCGCCCGCTTGAACTAAATAATTATTAATTTACTAATCTGCAATATTTCCGTTTTCTAATAATAATATCATTTTTAAAACAACATCTAGACCTACATATATTGAAAAATAATAGAGCAAACACGAAATCTTAAAATCTTAAGAGAAGCATGCCGAAATACAATTTGCAATTAAATTGGTTACGCCGTTCCTGAGATTAGTGTGAACAAACGCGCAGACAAACAGACATTTTTTTTAAATCATTGTCCTTGTTTCTATTGTGTTATAATTTGACACCAATAACATTTTTTCTTATACATCTTCCATACACAGACACTGATCCGTTACGATTTTATTATAAGTATAGATAGACAAATAGATAGATAGATAGATATAGATAGAAGTATCCATACAACGAGGCTCTACAAACATTCATCCCAAATAAAGCATACTCGCCCCACATTTCATGGTCTTATGTTTTGAATTATAATCAACACCAACAGCTGATGGCGCGACGTTGCCGTTCCGAGCAGAGGCGATCGACCGGCCCCCCTTCCCCCCCACATCCTACTTGAGTAATGTAGCGCTCTGAAATACTACGGGCTTACCCTTTGTTGATTTGAGTTTTTGCTTTTAAATGTATTACATTGATAGGTTGATGTGGATTTTTTGGTCTAGATTTTAGGTTTTTTGTTGTTGTGATATATGAGAAGAGAATAAGATAGATTTTAGATATGAATAGATCTGGCTAACCTAGATATTGTAACTGACTAACTAACTATATTTATAAATTTAGTAAAAAAGAGAGTTATATAACGCTTTGAAATACCTACTACAGGCATAACCTTTGTTGATTTCGGATTCTTTTTTTAAAAAAAGTATTAGGAAGATAAAACATGTATTAAATTGATATTTTGAACTGAATTTTGGGGTTTTTAGTTGGAAGAGTTTAAAGGCTATGTCAGACCTAAGCAGGCGTGTATATATTTAACTAACCCATATATAGATTTAAGTATTTTTTTTTTCCATATTTTTCTAAAATAAATCGACTTTATAGTGTTATTGTCATAATAGCTTATATCAATCATAAAATTATCGTGTATCTATTAAAAACTTCATAATTTAACTTTAGTAGGTTCAATAGTTCAATAATCCGAGGTCGTCGTGGCGCAGTGGGGCAGCGTTTGATTGTAAACGCGAAGGTTGTGACTTCGATTCCCACTCGATGAAACTCTATAGAACAATTACATTTAAAATTCTGCCAAACTCTGGAACAAAACGCGGCGTTGAATTCCGCCGCTTAGAGTACAATATCTCGAAAATTACACGAGTGGGGAACGGAGTTTCTTAACATTAGGATTTCTCTGAAACTTTATTTATTATTAAATATAAATTAATAAAACATAGAGAAATCAAAACACAAAATTAAATTTCCAGTGAAATTCTCATATATAGGTTAATTTTAATACAAAATTGCATAGCAAAACATCAAGCTTTCTGAACTATTACTGTAAAGGAAAACGACTGGGCCAGTTCCTAAGTAAGACGTATACCGCTTCAGATAGAGACGAGAATCGCCTTTACATAGATAGATAGATAGATATATATAGATAGATAGATAGATATATATGTAGGTATGTAATAAATGTGCTGTATTGATTCCCAGTATGAGGCGTCGTGCGCTGTGCCGAGAAATTGCGCTTTCACATCTCGTTTCTAGTTTGTTTGTCTTGTGTACTACGGTGACGCCTAGATTTTTATTTTTTAGCGGAGTTTTTTAGGTAATTAGTAAATATTATTGTTATTTTCTTTCTTTTCTTAATTAAATCAGCTTCACGCAGGGGGGCTCTTCAGGCAGAGGGAACCTAGTGTTAAGATACTCCGTTCCCCACTTTCTGCCCTATTCTGGAGGCATTGCGTGTTGATTTGCAGAACTCTAAGAAGAAACTGTGCTTTGCCTCGATACCAGAGCGAAGAAATGGTAATATAAACGTAAATAAATATTTCACTTCCTCGAGTGGGAATCGAACCCACAACCGTCTCGTTACAGTCACACCCTTGTGCCGCTGCAACATGCATGAACAAATGGTTGTTATAAATATTTTTTTATTAGGGCGATCCTTTGTTAAGTAGGTATTGGAAGCTTATTTTATTTTATTCTAATGGGAAAATGCATCTTTCGTTTAACGAATCTAATTATATTTTCTAAAAAAGTTGAAAACTATAGCTATCGCTGTACTCTTAGTTTTCAGAGTTAGTGAAAACAGTGTCTTATCACTTGGCTTTCTGCCTATTTTTGCGCCTACGCTTTGAACACTAAGCACAGAACTCGCGGGATCAAATCCCGCTACGTTTAAATTTATACCCGAAAAAAATCCTTTTCTAAGTGTAGAATAACAATATAAAAATATTATTTATATTGTTATTCTACATTATTATTTCTATATACTATTATTTCTATTATTTATTTTTGATAACACAAAACCTAAGTAAAACTGTAATATTAGAAGAAACTCAGAAAATTTATTATATACAAAATTGATTTTAGTAAACATTGTGCCCTTCTAAACTTGACCTATTATTGACTCCAAACTTTGACTTAGATAAAGTTAACGAGCAATAATAAAGTAAAGTTATTCTAATTATAAAACCAGGTCTTTGGAATATTTTTTATATTTTCTTATCTTAACTCTGGTAACGAGTCACTCAACACGTCATGGGCGTAGGAAGAGGGGGGTCGGGTGGTCCGTTCTCACCCCAAAATATTCTGGTGCCCACTCCAGAAACTTTAGTAGTAAAAAATATTGGTTCGAAAATTTAAAAAAACACGTTTACACGAACATATCTGCTTAAAGCAAAAGTCTAGGCCTACCCCAGAAGATATCTCTAGATACGCCAATGTGCCTCTATAATTGGGGTACGGAAGTGATTTAATGGGAACGTAATGTTAAGACGAGTGTTTTGTCACTAGATTCCCAGGTTCCCTCTGCCTGCTCTGTTATGTGCAGTGTGAAGCTAAAAAAATAGAATTTACAATCTATTTATTATATGATTTTTTAAATTTAATGATCAAAATACAACAGGTACCAATAAAGATTTTATGGGACAGATGCAGTGGTATCGAGTTCGAATCTTAATCAGGGCAGGTGTTACCTTATTACGTACGCATGCAAGGTTTATATATCAGTTAATCTCATTACAGCGAATTTAATAAAGATATAAAGAAGGCTCAGTCATTTCGATAGTCATTTGAAACTATAAAGTAATAAAATTTCAATATAAAATTGTTTTATATGCCAATTGATATATCAGTGCCTACTAAAAACACTGTAGAATTCAAATCCAGACGGGAAGCGGAGAACGTAGTGTCAAACACTAGGATTTTTTATATTAGATTGAGAAGACATTATCGAGATATGTGCAAAATCTGAAGGAAAGAAGGAAAATCTGATGTTACATTAGTTTTTAATTTTTTTGTCTCTTCGCAAATGCAAAACTAGAGTTAAATTATTTGAATATTTTTGATGTTTTTTGTATTAATCAACATAATAAACGTTAAAATTAAATATAATTATTATAAGTGGTTGACATTCAGTTTCTTACATTTTACTAAATAATATATATGTAGTCACAAACCCGCCTAATATAACATAAAATATCTGAACTGCACTGTCACCTTCTAATATTATCATCATCATCATTTTGTCCACTGCTCTTATCTCTTAGGTCTCTTAGGCTCTCTAGCTGGCTCGCTAGCTCTTATAGGTCTTACCCAATTCTCGCCACGATTCTCCCTTCTAATATACTTATTTTAAAATAAATTATAATTTTTTTAAGCAAAATAAAACGAAAAATTCTTAAAATGCTCTACCGAATTGAGATGCGTGGCTTTTGTCTTATTTTAACTGATCCCTGTGGCTTGGTTTGTTTCAAAATGATCAAAGAACATTTGGTGGAAAGTAACGTTCTATAAATATAAACATAATTATATTGCTGGAGTAAAGAGAGAATTTTAGATTTGCTTGACATTAAGAAGCCAAAAAAAAATATTGTGAACGAAGTGTTTTGTCACTAGTTTTTTTAATGTTTATTTCGAAAATGATGACAAAAATAAGTACCTAGTTATTTTTATATTTCAATATTGTAGTCTACTGACTCTAATCAATTCTACGCACCGCCTAAATTTCCAGACATTACGTAGTATAAAATAATTAGTTCCCCTGAATGGGAATCGAACAATGAACCGTCACGTTAACAGTTAAACTCTGTGTCGCTCTTGTAGAACTATATTGTATAATTGTAATAAGTAAAAGACGTATAAAATATGTAAATCGTTGAAGCAAAAAGCCTAAGCGGATCAATATATGACAATGGTATAAGTAAGTAACATACAATAACGTATTATGCTATAATACTAGTATCTACATATTATTATGTTAATAAGAAAACATATAATTCTACCCTTTTCTGGTGGGTATGTATACTACATGCAATTTAATTAGAATAATAGGCTTAATAAGGATGTAAGGGTAGAAAAATATAATTTAAATAAACTCGTACTTTAAACTATGTTAGTTACATGAGTGTTTTTAGGTTCGTTTAGAATTTACAATTTAAATTTTTAAATGTTATTAGCAAAGTCAAAGCGTAAGGGCACACGTTTTGGGTTCTCGAAGAAAAGAAGTATTTAATATTTTCATTTCCTCACTCTGGTTCCTAATGGTAACGGGGTCTTAACAATAGGTTCCCAGGTTCCCACTTTCTACCCTGCAATGTGCGCGATACAGCATTACTATTAGTGATATATTACTCCTCTCTGAAGTTTCAATCCATTTATAGAGTTCATCTAAATGAACTCTTTAAGTAGTTTGAATCTTATTTCTGACCACGTAAGAGACAACGATGTTGAAAATATTTCTCTAGATGCTTAAATTAATATTTCATTTAAATCAGCCACATTTACTAGAGTAATGAAATTCAAAAATTTTATATTAATTTTAACTTAGTAAATACATTTAACAATAACAATAAATTAGATGAGAAATTGGTTAGTAATCGTAGTATAATTATCTATACTGTTATTATTACCTACTATTATTATGCCTTTTTTAACTATTAATAAATTTATTTTCGTTCGTAAAAAATATCTTATTGGATATAAAAAATACTGTTTAACCTTAAAGTAAGTAAGCATAAATGTTTATTTGTACAATAACAATTATTTTATATATACGACATTTGCAAAGAAGGTATTAAATTCACAACAAAAACGTTTCATTAATGATTAATTAATTCAAATACGATCGAACTATCGGAGCGTTCAATTAAAGGTCATTCGGCTAAGGTCAGAGGTGCTTGAACCGGATGGTTGGCGTAACCGAGTTTTTGTAACCGTAACCGTAACTGAAGCAAATTAACCGGATTGCTACTATTTCGGAAGTTGTTTAGTGTTTTTTTTTAAGATATCTAAGGAAATCGTGCTTTTCTGGTAATAATAATGTAAGTTTATATAATTTCATGTATTTTTGTCGTATTGTATTTTAAACGGAGAGAAATAATCCTTTTCTTACTTTCTTCTGGAGTCACTGAAGGCATGCGAGCTTAGGATAATAAATAAAATGAAATAATCAATAAATAACAACGAACAGATGACACTACTGGACTAATAAAGTTTATATTTAGCATGTAGGTAGGTTAAGGAATGTAAGGGAGCCCTAAGATAGCTTCACAGTATATCCTTCGTATAACACGAAAGGCAGAGGGAACCTATATTAAAGAAAGGACGGAAGCATCCTTTTAGTGTTCCCCACTAACTCCACACTAACTTAACTCTTCAAGAAAAAAATCTTTAATGGATATTCCTAGTACAGTGTGTTGAGTTTCTTGGGGGATTTTTCGAAATTGCTACCCTTCCTATCGATTAATGAAGTTATTGCCACGTGGTATTGGGGCAGCGCCTGAATGTAAACGACGTTTGTGGGTTCGACTCCTCGGGGGAATTAAATATTTTCCTCTTCCTTTTTCCAAAGCGCATCTCGAATTCGGTCATAAAGCGAAGAATTTTCACTATTTCCTGCTACTGCGCTACGATGGCCTCAAAAAAAAACTTATACAATCAATAAACCTCAGTTCCTATTATATGTTCAGTATAAAGTAATAACCTTGGCAGGTTGGTATACGAGTACATGTTATGTTGGTACATGCATAGTTTCATTATGTTATTTTATCGCTGGCACTAAATAAATTAATGGCCGCCCGTTAATTGTGGTAATTAAACAGAAACAGCCCGTCTCTAACTTTATATTATAGGTAGTACACTACCTAGAGTACGCAGTGGTACAGCGTGGATCTGAAAGCGGGATGATGCGGGTTCGAATGTGGCTCCAGTCGCGGGAAAGTCCCTCGCTGTGATAGATAAAATGGCGTTGCATATAGTAATACGAGTAGTAACTTACTCAGTATCCTAAACTTCGTCGGAGAGAGTGTAGTGTCTTAACACTACATTCACTGCCGACCCTGTTATATGCGGGATAGACTGTTAAGCTAAACAAATTTAAAATATTACTTAAACAATAAAGGTTCATAGATATAGCTTGTTTGTTTGTCAGTTTTCATATTTGTTCCGTTATTACCTAAAAAGTGTTGATTACTTAGTAATATTTAATCATAGTGTATATTAAGTACAACTGGAATATTTGATGTTAGTTTTCGATTTATAATAAATTCATGCGATTTCTAGATATAGAACTCTTGGCAGGCGGAGAACAAAGTGATCTTGTAAGGATTCCGTTTTTACCTTTTGAGGTACGGAACCCTAAAAAATTATGAGCGGGCATAGCCAGGACAACAAACTACTATAAATTAAAATTTAATTTGTTAAATATAATTATACTAAAGACTTTATTTCTCACATAAGATACATAACGATGACAATCAAAAAGAAATTTCACATCAACTTCCATAGAGAAGTCCCTTGCAGACAGACAGATGGTAAAACGCAATTACTTCTTTATTAAATACAGCGCTCATAGCAAAATTAGATAAGTGCTTCAAAGACTTAAATATCTAACAAAGTTGTTGAAGTAAAGGAGAAAGAAAGAGGAAACATAATTAGAAAAGTGGACATGTCTGTTTTAACTTTAAACACAGGAAGCAATTAACGGGTAGGTAAATTGCTATAGGTAGGTATTTATAGTGAATAAAAGCTGGAACGATTTTAGTGAAACTTTCAAAAATTTGTACTTTAAATTGGGTGTTTATTACTATAATTACTTTTCTTTTTTTAGGTTTTTTGCAAATTGAGTGACTCTTTTTACAATTGTATCATTTTCTTCAAGTTAGTTACAGTGTAAGAATTTAATTGAATTAATAACTAATTAATATAATTAACTTATTAATTTACTATGTAATAAAACGTTGTTTTTTTTTAACCCCGCCATGTTTAGTTTTTATACAGAATTTCAAGAGAACGTTTTAATTAAAAGCTAAGTAATAACTGAAACAAATTCGATTATCCGTGGAATTCAAGATTTTTATCGCTAACTACAAATTAATTAATTTATTTTGTTATAATAATATATACTAAATAGTAATACACAAGTTCTCCAAACTTAATGTTTCTCCAGTGCAGTGACCCGACTTAACCAAATTTTTGTTTATAAGTATATTTTTTTAAGTAAATTTCGTCGTTGAGTTACGCCACACAAAAAGGCAATGTCATGAATTCGAACGATCGCCGAACTATATCCTATATAAGAAAATCGACGACCGACCTACTCAAAAGCCACGTAGTGCTTGTAAATTTTTCAGGGACAGAGTAAGTACGTTCACCGCTTAGTGTCGCTGTAAAAGGCAATAGGTGTAATGCTAACAGCATTAACTTCAAGTTCGAAAAGAAAAACAGAACGTCTTGAAAATAGGTTCCCTCTGCACCCTACCTTATTATGTGGGAAACATTGTGAAGCTGAAAATAATATAAACATTTCCTCGAGAGAGTTTACCTACTTTTATAGCATATAAAATGAAATACGTCGCCACTGTGCCATAATGACCTCAATACATTTTTAACATGCAAGAAATATTATTGTAAGCAAATTTTCGCTTCGTCTTACAGCCTCACGCTTCGTTTCGTTCACGTTCGTTGCTTCTTACATAGCAGGGTAGACAGAGGGAACCTGGTACTTAGACAATCTGTTTCACAACTTCCCTAATCTGAGAAGAAATAAGAGGAAGACATGAGGTCTCCAATTTTGTAAAGTTGTACAGGAAAAAAGCGGATATATTCTATGTATAAACGTTCCCTCAATGTGGATTTGAACTGACACCCATCAAATACATTTCGAAACGGCCATAGTATTTGTAATTTTCTAATTTTCTTAGTTTTCTTAAGCCATTTGTCTATAAAACTAAAGTAATACGCCTTTTCCGACAGACCCATAAGAATCAATACCTAAGCGATAACGTCTTATTTCTTATTAAATTAACAAAAAAAATTGAAAGAAAGATAACATTAGAACATACAAAAATCAACTTTCACAACATACAAATAAAGTCGCTTTTCAATTAATCAATCAAATCTCAAAGGAAAATCAATGGACAAGACACACGTCCCGGACGAATCAATGTAGCGACAAGGGTGTGAAAGAGATGGACGTGTACGTTTTATGTGGGAGCGAAAGGGACGGAGCTATGCCAATTTATCGGCCCGGATTTTACTGCAGCCTGCATGTTTAATTAACACAAGGCTTGATTGAAACGCTATATATATAAATTGTTAGTAAACATACATATATATATATATATATATATATATATATATATATATGTATATATATATATTAGTAAAAAAATTTAAAATTTTTACACCGTGAAACCTTCGTGACGCAGTGGACAGTTTTAGACTGTCAACGCGAGGGTTTGGGGGTCGACTATTAACTTCTAGTTTAATACGTGTTTCTTAAATAATAATCCATTAAAGATAAAAGTAATAAATTGTAAATTATTAATAATTCATATTCATTCATCATCATTTTCTTGTTTTCAGCTTCACGCTTTATCCTGCACATAGTAAGTAGGTAGAGGCAAAACGAACTCCGTTCCCATTAAGACACTTCCGTTCTCCACTTTCCACTATATTCTGCATTGCGAGTTGATTGCGAAAAGCTCAAATATACCTAGCGTGATAAATTCTTATTTCTTAGCAATGTTCCTTTCACCATTGGAAGAAAAGATCGGCGTATTATCTATATATAAATATTGAAGTGTCGGATTCAACCAATCAGCGATCGTTGTCCTATGACGTCATTTGCTATACAATGATATATTTTATTTAATTCGCCGTCGTAGCGCAACAGCTCAGTAATGGCAACGGTTGCGGATTCGATTTTTACTCGGGCTAATGAAATATGTATTTTCATTTCTTCGCTCTGTCAACAAGCCAAAGCGCGGCGTTGACTTTCAGCCACTCAACACGTGATGAGAATTGGGCGGAAAGTGGGGAATGTTTTAGTACTAGGTTGAAAGTTCCCTTTGCCTAATTGTCAATTAAAAGGAAAAGGTTATCTATGTCTATACTTATAATAAAATCGCAACTGATCGGTGTCTGTATATGAAAGATTATAGAAAAAAAAATCTTATTCGGGCGCTTTATTAATGTAATAGAACCCAAAACAATCTTTTTGTTTGGTCTGTTTGCCTGTTCTAATCTCAGTAACTGTGTTAAAGTTAAATTAAAAAATATATCTAAATTCTAATATTCTTTTATTTATTGTATCTAAACCAACAATTCCATGTTCATGTATAATCAAAGATGACTTTTAGATTATTTTGTGGCACAATTAAACTATACCTTCTAAGTCTTTACTCAGCATTAAATTACATTGGCATTTACTGAAATGCCTTCAATTGTCTCTACTGACATTTTGAATGTTCGCGTTTCGTTTATACCTTTAAATATAACTAAAACTAGATAATAGACGTCTAATTGTAAACATGTTGATTTTAGGTTCGATTCCCACACGGGGTAATGATTATATTTAAATTATTTCTATTTTCCTAGCCTGTTACACACTTTATATAAAAAGCAGTGTAAACAGAAGAAACCTAGTGTTAATACACTAGGTTTCCCAATTTCCAGACATTTTCGTGTTAATTGATGGAATTCAACACCTTGCGTATTTCTTCTAAAGCAGCACAATGAGAATAATTTAATCCCCCGAATAAGTATCGAACCCACTAACTATCATTGACGTTTATAGTCAGGCACGGTCCATTTTATGCTTTAATTAAAATAATAAATTTAATCAGCTTCACGCTGTATCCCGCAAACAGCAGAGTACGCAGAAGGAACATAGTGTTAAGACACTCCGTCCCCCACTTTCCGCCCAATTCTGGAGGTATTGCGTGTTGAGCGGCTTTGCCTGGGCACCAGAGCGAAGAAATGGTAATATAAACAAACAAATGGTAATATCAAACTCGAGTGGGAATCGAACCCACAACTGTTACAGTTTCAAATAAGTAAAACAAACATGTAGTAGGTAATAAAATGGGATATTCCAATATAAGTGCCACTGTGCGTTGCAACATTTTAGTGTGGAATTTCTACATTGTACTAGTAGTATGTCCAATTTAACAAAACGTACGTATTGCGTTTTTTTTAAACCGACGTCAAAAGAAGGAGGTTGTGAGTTAGTCATGTATGTATGTATGTTTTCATCTTTTATACATTTATTAATTTTATTAACATTTATAAAGGTGCGGTATTAAGTTTCGCCAATCAACACTCAATGTTTCTAATACGGGCGAAAAGCAGAGAGCCTAGTGTCATGATTGTAGATTATCTCCACATTCTTTCCTATATGAGGAGTATACTGTGAAGCTATCTAAGATATATCAGAACACGAGCGAAGTTTTTCCACGTGATCGAATATTCAATGGGAATCCACGTATGAATGTCTGAAATTGCAGCCAGTAGTCGCTAACTATCGGTTTTTATTTTATAAGATAAAGTAAATAAACATTTTTGTTAACATTATTTAAGAAACCAGCAAAGAAGAAAAGATATGTCGAATTTGGGCGGAAAATGGAGAACGAAGAATCTTGACACTAGTTCCCTCTGCCAAACTTAAAACTAAAGAAACAAATGCTTTGCTTTTCTCGCTAAAGTAACAATACAAATGTTAAACGTTGCGATAAGTTCCGCCATTCAACACGTAATGTCTCGAAAATTGGGGAGAATGAAGAAGCGAACGGAGTGTTGTAACACTAGGTTCCTTTTGCCTACCTCGCTTGAGGTGGGATGCAGTGTTTTCGAATAAGTATTAATAAAATATAAGAAACAGCCGATTTCCCATCCTTCATAGGTTATTTCAAGTGACCTGAATCACTAATATCTAGTAGCCTAGTACTTATCTGTGTACGTCATAGCGGACCTTGGGGTGGAATATTAGATGAAGGTTTGAATTTTTTATTATTCCTTTCCCCTTACTTTTGTGAAACAAAAGTTGTTTTTAACTATATAATTGGAGATTGGCAAATTGTACGTCTAACATATATGGAAAGTAGGTCGTGTTAAATTACAGTTTTTATATTTTATTTTTTCTAGAACTTTAGAGAATAAGTTCAAATTAAAGGAATTTTTTGCTTCACGCTGTATCCCGCACCTCATTTCTCACGCACCGCCTACATTCAAAACATTGGCTGTTGACTTTCTGAAATTTAGATATTGGATAGAAATGAAAATAACTCATTGCACCAAGTGAGCATTGAACTCACAACCATCATTTTAATCGATTTCATCCCACTTTTTTTGACAGCCTTTTCATCAATATTTTTTATATAAGTACAAATATTACAAAATCTACATATTAATAGATACGTGAAGCAAACTTTGTACCCCTTTTTACGGAGATTGTGATGATGGAGGAATGTGAACTTTGGCACAGCTATACTTTATATATAGAGAACGAGTGCAGAATGTTAATATTATGGTATATTTTACCATATAAAAAGAAACATTAAACTTACCATTAATTTGAAAATAAATATTTTTGTATAAAGTGACATACACGTTGCTATGGTAACGCGTATTTCAGGCGTCAAGTATTCATTCATTCATAAGCAATTTAATTTAAAAAATAATTGAGGCTAGTCGTCGCACAGGGGCACAAGAGTGCGACTTTAAACGACTAGTTGTGGGTTCAAATCCCACTCAAAGAAATAAAATATTTAATATTTTAATTTCCACGGTCTGGCAATGAGGTTTACGCACAGCGTTAAATTTCGCCACTCAACACACAATGCCTAAAGAAAACTGGGTAAAGGAAGTGTTTTAGTAGGAACTATTTGTTTTAACACTAGGTTCCCATGTTCCCTCTGCCTACCTTGCTATATGGTATGGGGGATATAGCGTAAAACTAAAATAGATATAAAAAAATATTAAATCGTACCGTTCAGTAGTCTCACTTATATAATAGAAATGAAACAAAACAAACAGAAAATTACCTAGCGCGGACTTCACAAAGAAACTTCATATTAAATTCATAATGAAATTGCTACAATAATTGAATGCTGTATTTATATTGTAGTGTATGTAGAACAACATGTAGGTACGTGAAAAATAATATGGCTCAAAATGTACGCTTGAGTTTTAGATATTTGAGGCGCAGGGGCACAAGTATGTGACTTGAGCGATTGTGGGTTCGATTCCCACTCGTAAAAATTAAATATTTATTTAAATTTATATTTTCATTTCTTCGCTTTAGTGTCGAGGCAAAACGCGGTGTCCAGTTCCGCCACTCAACACGCCTCCAGTATTCAGCGGAAAGTGGGGACGGTATGTCTTAACATGTTCCCTATGTCTATCATGCTATATGCAAAAGAGATATAACAAAAAAATATATTATAATTGATTATTACAATCGATTTTGGGTTCGCTCTGAAAACGAGGCAAAGCGCGGCGTTGAGTTCCGCAACTCAACAAGCAAAGCCAGGTTTTACAGGTTCCCTTAGCCTACTATGCAAAAAAAATAAAAAAATATTAAATGTCTGTCTAAGTGCACTACATTTAACAACAGTTGTCGTTTAAAGACCGTATTGTTTTTGAAACACAACTATACCGCCTACAATTTAATTATTAACATAGAAATTTAAATATAAAAATAACATCCTATTTATTTATTATTATTAACTATTGAAATATATAAAATATATAAATATAAACAATACAGGTTGTCTTCCAACTAAAAATTAGGGCAGACGGCCAGGAATAGCCAACTCTATAGAGATAGACATTTTAGTTGCAAATTTAGTTGAGTTACTGCCGAAGTTGGACTCCGACAGGTATTTTAGATTGCGATAAATATAAACGTTTCAGTTCAGTAGTTTGAAAATATCTCGAAAATTTATTAAAATTCCTCATTGTTTTAGATTTATTGAAATTGAATAAAATATAAGTCGATTTATTTGACATGGCGCTGTTAAAGCTAAATTTGACGGCATTAACTTTTTTTATGAAGAAGACAAGCCTCTTCTCTTCGTCTTCCTTTTCTTAACGAAAGGACAAACTCCAGAAAGGAGGATTAAAGGGGCAAAATAAATAAAACTGTTGAATTCTACCAAACAGCATAGAAAGTATTTACGAGAATGTCAATCTATATATCTACTAAGTGACTGACAGACAACCTACATCCGAAACTGCTGGACTTCGAAAGTTTAAATTTGGCACGAAGGTAAGTTAGGGAGTGTAAGTCGTAGGGGAGCATTAAATAAGTATTTTTGGAAATTCCTACGGGAACGGGAAAAAACGGGTTTTCCATTTTATGTCTTGAAGTACGTGCAAGCAAATTGCGGGGGACGACTATTCTCAGAAAAATACCTGCCTACCCTACCTACCTACAAAAATGTGTACAAAATTTAAGATACGTAATTAAAAAACAACTGTAAGCTGAGCCTTGAAAATACGAACACCTGTAATGTAATTATAAATAATTATAATTACATAAGAATATTTCATGAAATTTTATATAATGAAAGTTGTTTTATATATTTTTTATTTTACTCATTTCAGGCATTTTTGCGACCTAACGCGAGAGAATTAAGGAAATATAAACATACGTAAAAGAAGACAGAGTGTCCTAACACTAATAACTCTGCGTAACCTGTTACAGACGGAAAAATAATAATATTACTGAATAAAAAAATTAAATAACTACCATTTCATTTATTGCTCACGTACTAACTGCTTAAAATATTTCTAATTTAATATGCAAAGATAAAAGAAAAATGCTCGATTCTGTTCCACTTCCCACTGCGAATGCAACAGGGTGAAACCCTTGCTTATCGGGCTTATTAGTGCGCGTCTCATTACAGTTCTTTGTTCTACCGCCGTACCTATACATACGTAAGTTGTAATGTTCTTTTTTGTTAATTTTCCCCCCTTTTCCCTCTTTTTTTTGTGTGGTTGAGAGTTAGAGATTTTTGTCATTTTTCTCGCCGTTTTCTACCAGTTTTGGGGATAGTGTTTGCCTTTGATGTGGCGGTCGTTCGTAAGATCGAACTTTGTTTATCACCAAGTCGGAAAAGACCAAGAATATTAATATTAAAAGTGAGATTTAAATTTCTTTGAAATCAGATATTGACATTCTTATAACAACAGTTAATTTTAACTTTTCAACTACAAAAGAAAATATAAATTCAACTACAAAGAAATTTCGACTATATATTTTCTAGATTCTAATATTAATATCTAATTGGAATACACTCTTGAGATATTGAATGTAAATTTTTCCACAGGCAGGTAGGTAGTCATCTCGCTAAAACGAAATTATTACACTTGTGTAACGACGTACAAAAAAAATGTAAAATTCCAGTATTCCAGTGAATCGTTAGACATTTTTTTCATCTTTATGTAAAAGAGGGTGCGAGCGCGAGCGGGCGCGGGGTCGGAAAACTTTGTCCACGCTAAAAGGGGTCGCTTTTAATAAAATTTTTCCACCATGTAATTCCACACGGAGCTCTGCTTAATAAATATTATTTTCCTTTTCATAATAATAATATTCTGTGTATATTTTAGCGAAGCTTTCACTATAATTATAATTGGAAATTATAATGTAATATGTTTTATATTAAAACGACATGGTTTAGTTAAAACATTTCTGTGTGTACAAGTGTTGATGTGGGTTTGATATTAGCTTCACTCACTATTTTATCCCGCATATACACGGCAGGCAGAGGGAACCTAGTGTTACGACACTCCGTTCCCCACTTTCCTCCTAATTATCGAGAATATTGTGTGTTGAGTGGAGAAACTCAAAGTCGTGTTTATTGTTATAAAATAATTCATTCGTTCTCCTGAGCGGGAATAGAATCCACAATTGTCGCGTTGGCAGTCAGACGTTGTGCAGATACGCCAAGACAACCTCGTGATACTTGATGATATTCGAGTAGGGAGATACAAATATTGTCAACGCTTTATACTGCATGTAGCAGGATAGACGGAGAAAACGTAGAGACAAGGTACTCCGTTATGAGTGGCAGAGCTCAACGTCGCGATCCTTCTTGGCGGAACGGAGAAATGAGAACAATTCAGGAATATTTGTAGTTGTTATACTTAAAAAAAATGCAGGAACAAAACAAAATGGCAAATTGATAGGTTCGTCTCTGCCTGCCTGCGTTATGGGACATACATATATATAAAAAATAGACAAATTACCGCCATTTACCACCAGTGTCTTCAAAATAGGGCAATAAATAAAGTGGGGACCAGGGTGTTTTAAATAGGTTCACTCTGCCTAACCTGCTATATGCGGGGTACATCGTGAAGCAAAAACAACAATCATTTAATGAATGATGAATGAATAAAATATATATTTTTATATTAAAACTATACTTTATTAAAAACAGCTTCACGCTATATCCCGCACACAAAAAAGTAGGCAGAGGGAACCTAGTGTCAAAACACTCCGTTCTCCACTTGTCGCTGATTTTTTCTTATATTTTATTCATTCATCTATTACCGATTACTTATGAAAGTGACGTATGCAATTTATTTAAATTGATCATCCCTCATATTTGCATTTGCGAGCTTACGTGGTGCAACAGACAGGATCGCTTTAGGCCAGGTTGAGATAGAAGGGAGGATCATTTAAATAATATTTTGAAAATTATTTTTAATATCTAAAATAAATTTTCAGTTTACCTACTCAGATTTCTTAAGTAACTATATTTTTTATTCTGCTTCATAGCTGAGTAGGCAGAGGGAATCTGGGTCCCTAGTAAGACTCTTCGTTCCCATTAAGACACTTCTGTTTCCAACTTTCCGTGGAATTGCTTGTTGAGTGGAGGAACTCTACGCCGCGGTTTACCTCATTACCCGTAGGAGAAAATATTAAATATTTCATGTAGTATTCAATGTAAAAATTACAATGTATTAATATAAGTACCTATACAATGTTGGATACAACGGGACTTGAACCCGCACCTCTTTTATCCAAGAGGTGTACATTCGAATCCGCTACGTTTACATGATATTTTATTTCACAAGTTCTTCTAAAAATGTTTCTCTCTTTAGTATGGAATAATACACTTAAAAATATGTTTCAATTTGGTAGCATTAAGTGTACCGTTCCACTTAGCAGGCAATATTTTTAAACAGAATAAAATATGAGCCAAGCGTGAAGATAAATTAAGCATAAATAAGTTTTTAACGTTGAACGTTATAACCACTATATTATTATGTATTTTTTTAAGTTTAGCTTAGAAAAAAATCAGTGACTCCATTCTCCGTATTTTATTACACTTTAGAATCATATAAAATCAATAAATACTAATATAATAAAGCCCAAGGCCGTCGCGGCGCAGGTGCACAGGGATGTGATTGTAACGCGAGGATTGTAGATTTGTTTCAATCCCGGGGAAATTTGACACACCTCGAACAATACAGAGAAAAGTGGGGAACTGAGTGTTTTAACATTGGGTTCCCTCTGCCTACAATGCTTTATGCGGGATAAATCGTGAAACTGTTTTTTTTCGTAAAAATGAAGAGCGCTAATCTCAGGAGCTACTGGTTTCAACTGGAAAAAATAATTTTGTATTGAATAGTTCATTTAAAGAAGAAAGCTATAGACTATATTAGATTACATTAACCCTTTCTATTCAATCCATTTAATTATACCTACTGGAAGTAGGTGTTATGTATCATACATAACTCTCACCTATTTCGCTCAACCATTCGACCTTGCGGGCGAAGCCACAGGTAAATGCTAGTGTAACATAAAGCTTTATAAAATGTAGGTCAGTTAGTCGTTCAATTGATTTCCAATAATCTAAGTGTATATTTATATAGATTTGATGCTATCGTGGCGTAATGGGTCGGATAGTCTGAATGTATTTCGTCACCCTGACAAGAGAAATCACGGCGTTGAGTTTCGTCACTAGATTACCTCTGCCAACACTGCTATGAGAGAAAATTATGAAGTTTTATCTACATATCTGACTAGGCGCCCGCGGCTTCGCCTGCGTGAACTACTTAATTATTAATTTCTGTCTCCAAGAGTACCTACGTCCTATAAGTGACGTCCATGCATAATTTGAGACTCCTAGCATTTGTAGTAACGAAGTTTCATACCCCTTAAAAGTCGAATATTACAAATTCCCGTCTTAGCGAGCACCTACGTCCTATAAGTAACTCCTAATCCAAAATTTGAGATTCCTAGCACTTGTAGTTTCTGAGATTTCGTGATGAGTGAGTGACCTTTCGATTATATATATATATATATATATAGATTAAAGAATTTTACGAATTGCAAGGTAGCTGAAAACCTTTAAAATAAAGGGATCAATATTATATTCATAAGAGACTTCTGGTTTGGTATGGATTGGCTTCGCGTACGCAAGTTCAATGTTTTAAAAAAGAGCAGTAAGTGGAGAATAGAGTATTTTAACACTTAGGTCTTTGAGACGAGTAACGATGAAGGTCATTACTCATCTCCTTAAAGTGGCGATTATCATTTAATTTTAAACTATTAAAATAATGTTTTTTTGGAAAATGTATATAATTTATATACATTTTCCCTAAACAATGTTATATTCCTCGTGTGAAATAACACTTTAAAAATATTAAAGGTTCATAGTTCATAGCTAGGTACATCACTCATTCATTCATAATTAAATATGAAGAACAAGTCGGTCGTTTGTTCATAAATAACATTACATTACAGCATCCGGTTCGCAATTGCATCGTAAATATCGTACGCTATCTGTTCATTCCTAACGATATCACAATTATAGAGTACTATTACTAGTTGTTAGTTCTTTGTAGTTATGTTTTCTTTGAGATGTGGCTTCTAGAATTGGAGCTTAGTTCCCTATTTTAGCCACATTTTTCACTCGCGCTTTTTCTTGTTAAGTGCGCGGAAATAAATATAATTCATTCCCCCATGGGGGGTGCGAAGCCGCTATCATAGCGATTACAATCAGACATTTCGCCGCTGAAGCACGACGGCCTCAAAAGGACTCATTGTAGGATCGTTAATAATATACGTAAAAAATAAAATAATATAATAATATAATATGTTTATAATATATGTATGCCCTCGGAAGAGTGGTTTTTTTATATTTTTAAATGTATCTTTTTTATAATAATTTATATTTAAAAATGTAAAATTGATTAACTAATTTAATAAAAGTATATTCTATACGTAATATTAAATATTATAGACACGTAAGATTCAGATCTATGAAATCAAATTTATTTTTTTTTGTTTTGCAAATAATTAATTACCTTTGAATCGACAAATTACGTAAAATTTGCAATAAATAACTTTTATTTATAGAAATTTTATAAGTAAAAAAAATATTGAGGTAACGACACAATGAACGTAGAGAACAGCGAAAGCTAGTTCAAAATGTTAGTAAGCTAATTATATATTCGTATCACGTCGAAATCTTTGCGCAGATATCTGCATTTATTATTTCTATCCTGTAATGTATGGATGCCATTGTTATGCTAATGTGACATCTTGTTTTCAAGGAAATATAAAAAATATAAAAAAAAGTTTACAATATAATATATTTTTAAAATAAATATAAATATAAAAATAGACTTACTTGCCGAATAATGGGTGCCATAAGTGGAATGATGATGGATCGTGAGGATGCGGCGGCATGTGCGGTGTTGGCTCCCCCAACGGCGTTGTGCTCCCAACCTCCGGCTCCTCGCGCCGTCGTCCCATCGCTGATGTCGGCGTCGTAGAAGACCGTCTCGAAGACACCCCAGAGGCCGCCGCTGCCACAGCAGATGGCTCAAGCAAATTGTGCAAAGACTTCACACTTATCCTTGGTCTAGAAGACTCTTGTGATCTTTGTTGTCCTTCAGACTGCTTCACAGACTGCAAGTAGTTGTTATTCGGATAATAAGGAGAGTTTGGACTCTTCTGCTGCGAAGTTCGCGGTGATCTCTGGTTACCCATCATTTGCGGGTTAAAATATGGTATTTGTAAACCCGGTAATGGCATATTAGGCCTCATGTTCGTATTCATCCCCGGATACATGCCCTGTAGGAACGGGCTGTGACCCATTGGCCGTTGGTTGTTATAGTTGTGGGCAATTGGACTCGTTCTAGCCGAAGAATGAGGTTTATTTGCTTGATGGTTTTTAGTGGAATGCACATAAGGATTTTGAACGTCACTTGACTTTGAAAGTTCTTTCAACTGATCACTAACTGTTTTAGACCGTTGTGAAGACGACGCGTTCGCGTGCGACATCGCTTCCTGCCACATAGCGAACTGCAATCGATTATCGTAGTCCTGCATGGGTTGCATCATGGGAAATCCTCCAGGACCCATGAAACGTGACGAAGGATTAAACATTTGAGTAAGGTCAGGATAGTTTTGCCCCGAGTAACCCGACGAATTTAAAGCTTTTAAAAAGTCCATATTTTGAGAGCACGCCGCCATAGCTTCCAATTGACTTAGGTATGGTAACCATAGCATTTGGTTTAGAGCTGCTGATGTAGCTGCATCTATATCTCCCGCTAGAGCATCCATTGAAGGTATTGGTTTGGGCTGACTAGTCTGATCAGGATGTGAAGTGTTCGTTTGCTCTCTAGGTGTAAAGCTTGTTGGTTTCGAAGACGAGGAAGGTCTCGTTTCTTTCTCCTTTTCTTTGTGATTTGTACTACTAGTAGTAGAAGTAGAACTCTGTGACTGGTGGGGTTGTTGTTGTTCTCCCTCTTGTATTATTTTTTCAAGCTGCGATAAAGATATCAGAATAATATCTGGATCTTGTAACAGAGCCGGATAGGCAAAAGCTTGTGGAAGTCTAAGCTCAGGCCTTTGTATGAGTAAAGCAGGTATTTTTGTGCCGGGGTTTGCTAAAATTTCTTTGATTTTATCTTTAGGAATTAATAGTGGATCTGGGATGTTAAAGTCGGGATTTGATTTTAAAATGTTAAATTGTTTCATAGGGCTCATTTCTTCGCACGGTTTACTAACATGTTTCTCTAATTTTTTTGTTAACTGTTCTTCACTACACTTACTAAAAACTTTACTTATCTTCGCCAACTCTTCCGAAGATTCGCTTTTTAGTTTCTTCTCTTGTGGTTCGCCGAATTCCTTGTTTAATTTCCTTATTTCATCAGAACAACTTGATACTGTTGGACTTGCTGATTTTCTATGTTTTCCCAAATTTAAAGGTTCACATTGTTGTTTGGTTATAGTAACTTCAGATGTATACATTTTTGGTGAAGGTGAAGAAAGTAGTGTTTCTAAAAACAAGGTTTGTTTACTTTTTGTTAATGGCATAGTAAATATTTCAGGGGAAGATGGTACAGCAGGTATCCCGCTAGGTTGTGGAGATTGCATTGCGTCTGACTCTCTAGACGGTGCCCGCGGTATATCCATTCTTCTCGGCGACGCATGCGGTGTGGGTTGACGCCTATGTACCGTTAAATCTTTAGGTTGATCGTCGCTTTTGTCAGACGCATTATCTTCAAGATTCGACGTATCCATATCATTAGCATGTGTCAGAGAAGGATTTGTGACATTCTTTAAGCTTAAATCTGTAGGAAGCATTTCCTCATTTTCAATTAGCTCATTATGATTGTTCTGTAAAGGTTCTGATTGCTCTTTGTCTTGCTCCTCTTCTTCTTCTGTATTATTACTGGCAAGATTGTCAGTGTCGTCTATATTTGCAAGTTTTGGCACAGGAGCTTCTGAAGATAAATTTTCTTCGTTAGGAGTCTCGTTTAGTGTGTTAATTTCACTTTGATCAGGTAGCTGAGCTTGCGTTCCAATAAATGCTTTATCATTAGAGTAATTCTCTGTTCCATCAACTACAGGCTCAGTATACATTTTATCCGACATGGCTACGTTATCATCTAAATTCTTATCGACACTGTCTTCATATTCTATGTGATTAGCTTCATTCAATTCATTCATTTCATGCAGCTCCGCATTTGATGTCAAATTTTCTACACCACATTGTTCTGTGTCTTGTGGCATAAATACTTCTTCGGATATGTATGTCTGCTCTACAGCTTGCCTGTGATCTGTTTGATTAAGGTGATCTCCAATATGATGAAGATGAAGCAGACCTTGTGCGGCAGTGATACTGCTTTGTGCAGGACACTCAAGTGTTTGTTCTAATCGGTTTATTATATCAGACACAGGTTCGTTATTTAACAGCATATGATCTTCTTCCTCATTATATTCACCAGATCCATGTACCATGTGCGCTAGTTTGTCAAGCGCCTGATCTAAAATTTGATTGTCTTCGCAGCCCTTCTCTACTAGGGACTCAAGCAAAGCTTCGTCGTGAGGTCCTCCTAGTTCCGGCAGATAATGAGCTTCACTAATAGTTTCGAAAAGATCCTTATGAGCTCCCATCTCACCCGTGTACTCTTCGGGTCGATCTGGAAGCGCTTTCCGCTCGTAGTAAAGAGATTCGTCGGTCTGTTTGGCCTCACCGAGTTCGAAAGACATGACCTCGCGAGCGACCTCGTCTGGCGGCAAGAAGGGATAAGGAGCCGGACTGTCCATATCGAGAAGTCGCTCGCCCTGCTGTTGATTGAACTCTAGTTCCGCTACTGCGAGCAGATTGTCGAGCGGCGTCGGCTCCGCCGGCTGCGGCGGCCGCGGCACCGCTATGGTGTGCGACGGAATGTGGGACTCCAGGTCGGGATGTAGCCAGGTGCCGGGGAGAGGACACGCGGAGGACGCGGTGTGCTCGCCGGCGAGGGCGGGCGAGGCTGCGGAGCGCGCGCGACGAGAACGCGAGCAGCGTCTGCGCCGGCGGCGGTCGCGCGGACGTCGGCGGGCAGGCGCGGGTGGCGGAGGCACGCGGATAGCGTTGTAGATCTCGGTGCGCGGGATGACGAGCCAGCCGGACTGCGTGCGCGCTATGCGAATGCGGTTGTGCGGGTCGTAG